>WBNH01009184.1:13396-43256 GCA_013401255.1 Urocolius indicus | reverse complement strand
CCCTGGAGCCCAAAGCGGCGGCGAGGTGGGGGTCCGCGCCGCCGGCGGGGCTGGAGCTGCAGCTGGCTGCGCTGGGGCTGCGGCCGCCGGGGCTGGTTGCGAAGGGACCGGCTGCTTGCCCTTGCCCTTGCCCCTGCTTCGGACCTCCGCCGCCCTCCGGACCAGCTGCCGAGGAGACCAGCGACGCGTTACTGGTGCTGGAGGCGTTGGAGCCCGACGAAGCCGAGAGCTGCTCCGAGGAAGAGCCGGGATCCCCGTGCCGCGGAGCCGCCCGCTCCGTCGGTGCCGGTACCGGTGCCGGTGCCGGGAGAGAAGCCCCCGCGCCGCCGCCCGCAGCCCCCGGGGAAGCCGGTCCCGGCGGTAGGAAAGGCTCGCTGAAGATCCGCCTCAGCCGCCTCTTCCGTACCAAGAGCTGCAGCGGCGGCTCCGCCACCGGGGACGGCGCTGCCGGCGAGAGCCGGCGCGGCGGGGAGCTGCCCGGCTCGGCCGGCAGCCTGACCGACGTCTGCGGAGCCCGCGGCCGGGAGCAGGAGGCGGGCAGGTAAGGGGGGAAAGGGGTCCCCGGGGACTGCCCCCCCCCCGCCCCGGGGTCAGCGGGGTGTTTTGAGGTAGCAGGACACAGGGGTGGTGGGGAGCAGCTGGTGCCAGGCTTGGTATAAGGGCTGTGTACACCACGGTTTGGCCTCGCAGCATGGGGGGGAAAGGGGCTGTCAGTGCTGGGCAGCCTTACTGGAGCTGGGGGGTTGCAGCGAGGCGTGGATGCCATCCCCCACGTGGGCACAGTGGCCATCCGTGGGCTCCCCAGGCTGGGCTCAGGCCTCTCCTGAGCAGCCTCGTGTCTCACATGGGGTCATTGAGCACAGACGCAGCCCAGCAGAGGCAGGAGGAGGGGGAGGAAGAGGAGGAACATGCTGCTCTGGGCTCTCCTTCTGCAAAGGGGGTGGCAGAAACCCAAGCAGCAACAGCAGCAGGAGCCATGGGGCACCGGGTGGCTCAGAGGAAACACCAGAGCCTCGGGATGCTGCGGGCACTGTCCAAAGCAGCATGCCCCAGGAGGCTGTGACACTGCACTGAGACTCGAGGGGCTGGTGTTTTCTCTTGCCCTCCTGCATCTTGCAGAACGATTTCCTGAGGCTTGTGGGCATCACAGTCAGGCTCCAGCCTCAGTGTTGTGGGTACTGCCAGGGGGACTCTGCTGTCCCCGTGCTGTCCCAGTGCTCTACAGTAGGATGTTGTCTGAATTGTGCGTTAGGATAGTGCGATAGGTTCTGGGCCCTGTTGGTGTGGAACTCCATGCACCTCCCCTGATTTTCAGCCCTCTCCTGTTTGCTCTAGCACCCTGTGGCTGCTGGCCCTGCTTCAGCCTTGTGTTTCAGCAGAAGAGCTGCTTGTTATAGCTGGGGAGGGTAAAGGGCTGATCTGTACCTGTTCCCAAGGTTCTGGCTGGGGTGGACCTTCTGTGTTCCAGAAACCACTTTTTTTCCTTTTTTTTTTTTTGGTAATATTTCCAACAGCAGAACTGAAATTCCTCTAGGAGGAGGCAGGGGAGACCTTGCCTGAAGTCTGCAGCCAGCCTGGGAGCAGTGGTAAACGACTGAATGGACTATGGGTATTGCAGCACAGTCCTTTCCCTGCAGGGTTAATTAACCTCTCATAAAGCTTTTAGGGTGCAGCTGAAGACCTGTTGATGGCCGAGGAGGAAATTTTCTCCAGGCTTGCTCTGAAGAGGCTGACCTTGGGTCAGGTGTGACCCACAGCACTGGCTTGTGGTGACTGGGCACTTTGGTGTCCCAAAAAGCAGCCAGGCCGCAGTGGAGGCTGCAATTACCTCCCTTTCGAAGCAGAGTCTGTTGGCTTCTGAGATGGGGCAGCCTTAACTCCTGCGTCAGCTCCCAGCCCTGCAGCTGGTCAGGGTGTTGGGGTCGTGGAAGAGCCTGGCTTTTACGTGTGGGGTGGTTAAAGCCTCTGCCTACAATGGCTTCGTGTCCCACAAGTGACTAAACGGGCCTCAAATGGTGGCAAGTTGTCTGTAATAACATTGTGTTTTGCTAATGGGCTTGTGGTTTATTCAGTCCTTGCGCTTGAGAGGGTGAGCAGGGAGTTGGCAGTCGTGTCTCGGCAGGCTGGGAGCAGAGAGGCACCAAATCACTTCTGGGGTTGAATGATCACTCCTCGTGCAACTCCACTGCACAAATTAGGTGGGATTTTATCAAAGGTTACTTCAAGGTGCCTGACGCAGCAGCTCTTGTGCTTCAAGGGGTGACTTTGCTGCTTGCAGTTCCAGGACCCCTCTCTTGCTGCTGAAGGATGGGTTATTTGAGAGATGCTTCTTGCTCACCAGCTCCTGGTGCTGGTGGAGCATTCAGTGTGTTTGGTGCTGTATCTCTGCGTGCTGATGGGACAGTACCTGCTGACCCTGGAGGCCTGGCCCTGAGTGGCTTATGGTCCTGGGATGCCTGTACCCTCATGAGGGGTCAGGTGTGACCCACAGCACTGGCTTGTGGTGACTGGGCACTTTGGTGTCCCAAAAAGCAGCCAGGCCGCAGTGGAGGCTGCAATTACCTCCCTTTCGAAGCAGAGTCTGTTGGCTTCTGAGATGGGGCAGCCTTAACTCCTGCGTCAGCTCCCAGCCCTGCAGCTGGTCAGGGTGTTGGGGTCGTGGAAGAGCCTGGCTTTTACGTGTGGGGTGGTTAAAGCCTCTGCCTACAATGGCTTCGTGTCCCACAAGTGACTAAACGGGCCTCAAATGGTGGCAAGTTGTCTGTAATAACATTGTGTTTTGCTAATGGGCTTGTGGTTTATTCAGTCCTTGCGCTTGAGAGGGTGAGCAGGGAGTTGGCAGTCGTGTCTCGGCAGGCTGGGAGCAGAGAGGCACCAAATCACTTCTGGGGTTGAATGATCACTCCTCGTGCAACTCCACTGCACAAATTAGGTGGGATTTTATCAAAGGTTACTTCAAGGTGCCTGACGCAGCAGCTCTTGTGCTTCAAGGGGTGACTTTGCTGCTTGCAGTTCCAGGACCCCTCTCTTGCTGCTGAAGGATGGGTTATTTGAGAGATGCTTCTTGCTCACCAGCTCCTGGTGCTGGTGGAGCATTCAGTGTGTTTGGTGCTGTATCTCTGCGTGCTGATGGGACAGTACCTGCTGACCCTGGAGGCCTGGCCCTGAGTGGCTTATGGTCCTGGGATGCCTGTACCCTCATGAGCAAGAGCTGGAGGTTGTTGCCTCCCAATGTGTGGCCCACATTAATATGAGATGGGTTTGGTGTTTGCCGTGAGCTGCTGCTGCAGTTGCTTCCAGCTGATTGAGACGAGCTCAGAGCAACTTTGGGGTTAATCCGTGGCTCTTGCTTGTTATCGAGCTCTTGTTCCTGGCTCGCCAGTCTCTCTGTGGGGAAGGGTGCTCCTGGGTGTGTGGTGGGGTTATCTAGCCTGGCTTTTTCTTTTAAACATCCGCAAGATGCAGTGTTCCTGGTATTTTGGAGTTGCTGTCCGAGCTTCCCATCGTGCTGCCGGCCCGGGAGGCACATGGTGCAGTGTTGCCTCCCAGCTGTAAGCAGCTGTTAGGGAGGAAAACAGCCCCATTATCTACAATCAATAGTTGGATTCGGCCGAGCTGCAAGAGGTCAAAGACGTGTGGAGTTACCAACGTGCAGCTTCTCTCCCAGGGCCTGGGTGTTCGTGTTTGAAGGTTGTATCAGTGAAACTGCTCTTTTTTATTTGGAAGGGGTTTGTGCTGCAGAGGCAGTTCAAGGGAAAGGGGGGGATTGAGTGAGACACTAGTTCTGCAGGTGGGTGGGTGCAGACAGCTGCTGTGGGTCACTTGCCAGGTTGGTACCCCAGTCCTCTGAGTTGTCTGTGTGGGTGACCTTGGCTGATTAACATCTCTCTGTGTTGTTATGTGCATCGAGCAGCCAGTCTGGGTGGCCTGGTAAGACTTTCCTTAGTGTTAAACAGGACAGTGCTTTGGGATGAGCCCTGTGGCAAGTGCTGGCTGCTGAGGCCAGCACAGGGCCACCAAGATGGTCAGGGAATGGGAACCATTATGAGGAAAGGCTTTGGGACCTGGAGAGGAAAAGGTTGAGGGGAGGTCTTACTAACACAAGTATTTAAAAGGTGATTATCAAGAGGATGGGGTGGCAATCTTTTATGTTGTCTCCAGTGACAGGACAAAGGGGAATGGATATAAGCTGGAACACAAACAGTTCCCCTTAAACACAAAGGAAAACTCCTCTGGTGTTGAGGTGAGGGAGCCTTGGCCCAGACTGCCCAGGGAGGGTGTGGAGGCTCCTTCTCTGGAGGTTTCCAAACCCAGGTGGACACATTCCTGTGTCCCCTGATGGAGGGGAACCTGCTTTAGCAGGGGCTTGGGCTGGATGAGCCCCTGCTATTCTGGTATTCTGTGGTTGCAGAAGTGGTGTGTAACTGACCCTAAAGATTGTTATTTGCTGGAGCTCACAGTTTTGTGTACGTGAAGCTGTGCAGGAACTGCCCACAGAGTTCCTGACCATCCGCCTTTGGCTTCCTCCAGCTCTGCAGGGCTGGGCTGAGCCAATGCAGCAGCTTTCGAGTACCAGTCCTACATAATTGACTCTCCATGGGTTTGAGCATCGTTGGGGTGCTGCTGAACTTGAGGGCAAGAAGGAGAAGATGTGGGAGTGGGTGATTTTGATGGAGGCTGAGCTGGGAAGTGGAGAGTTCAGTCCATGTGAATTGTTTCTCGCTCTCACTCTGCGGCTGGTGGGAGCTTGGTAGAAATGAGAAGTCTCAGAAACTGATGGCTGTAAAGTGTTGGTATAAAACGTAGCTATTTTGGTAACAGCAAAATGCCAGCAATGCTCCTTTCTGTCTGACTTAGTGGGTGGGAACAGAGCTGTTATTATATTATAAGGGTAGTTGATGTTAGAATTGTAGAGTCATGGAATTGTTTGGATTGGAAAGGCCCTTGAAACTCCTGGAGTCCAAGCACTGCCCTGACACTGCCCAGCCCAGCACTAACCCACGGCCCTCAGCTCCACGGCTTTGGGATCCCTCCAGGGCTGGGCACTCCCCCAGCTCCCTGGGCAGCCTGGCACAGGGGCTGACACCCCTCTCAGGGAAACAGTTCTGCCTCAGCTCCAATCTCAACCTCCCCTGGGGCAACTTGAGCCCATTTCCTCTTGTCCTGTCACTTGTTACTGGGGAGAAGAGACCAACCCCAACCTGAGTCCCGCCTCCTCTCAGGGAGTTGCAGAGTGCTCCTGTCTGCTCTCAGGCTCCTCTTCTCCAGGCTCAACACCCCCATTCCCTCAGCCCCTCCCCAGCACCCTTGTGCTCCATCCAGCCCCTTCCCCAGCTCTGTGCCCGGCTCTGGCCATGCTGCAGCCCCTCAGTGTCCCTGTGGCAGTGAGTGAGGGGCCCAGCACTGAACACAGCCCTGGAGCTGCAGCCTCCCCAGGGCCCAGCACAGGGGGACACTCACTGCCCTGCTCCTGCTGCCACCCCAGAGCTGAAACGAACTGGGCTTGTATTCTGAGTAGAGCCAGACTCTGAGCTCCTGTAGATCTTGGTGGTTCAGTCTTTTGCTGGGATGCAATGGCACCAGTTTCTCTGGGCATCATGGTGAAGTTGAAGTATTTAACCTTCTCAGACCCAGTGCAGATCTGCAGACTGGGACAGGCATCGCACAAGATCCTGTGAGTGCCAGAAAGGCCTTCCTCAAAGCGATGGCGTGAGGTGTGCTTGTGCCCCACTGGCAGATGGGAGGGAGCTTCTGGCACCAGGGATATATTTCTCCTTGTTCCTCAATCAGAGACTCAAGTCCTGGAGGTGCCATACTTCATGCCTCAGTTTACCAGCGGTTTGTGGAAAAGGCCTCTACAATTGGGAAGGTGCTGGAAGGTTTGTTTTTTCTTTTTTTTTGTGGAGAAAGCACAGGGCTGGGCATGATGTGGCTGTAAAATGTCTGATTTGGAAAGAAAGCTTCGCTGGAATTGCTGGTGTTCCTGGGTCCTCATCAGAGGTGTGTTTTCAGCTGTTCCGTCTTGACATCTCTGGGTTCAGCTCGCTTACTCTTCACCTGCATTTTGGAACCCTTTGGGGAGATGGTGTCCTCTGAACGCAGTGTGAGGGCATTTGCTGCACTGGCTTGAGGCACAACCCCTAATTGTGCAGGGACCCAACCTGTTTGTCAAAGGCATTTGGCAATGCCTGATCCGGAGAGACCTATAGCGTGACATCTGTTGTGAAACAGCTTCTTGGCTCCAGCTGCCATACTTGCTTGGGGTTTTTCCTTCCAAAGGCTTTATTAATTACCTAGTTGGAGATTTGCTTTGTAGCAGGACAGAGACCTAGCTTTGCTGGTTGACTGCCCTACTTAAGCCAAAGCACTGCTGAAGAGGGAACAGAATACACGGTGCACTGAGCTGCGTCGAGCTTCTGTGAAGAGTGGTGAAATGTCTCCTGGTTTGCGAAGATCAAGCGGTGCTTTCTTCTGAGGGGATGCCCCAGGTTTCCCCATCTCTACTGACCGTGTTTTTCCTCATTTCCAACAGGAAACACAGACTCACGAGAACTCAAAGTGCCTTTTCCCAGGTTGTGTTCAGCCCCCTCTTCACAGGTAAGGACTGGAGAGATTTACAGCGCGTTGGTCCGTTCTGCTGTGAGCACCGTGTGCGTAGCGAGAGGCACTTGCCTCCACACTCCAGTTTGAAGAGTCTCTCTGTCCTGCTTGAGCCCTAAACCCTGAATGAGAGCAGCCACAGAGACTGGCTGCTGCATGTCAAGTGTTTTGCAGTTCCTCCTCTTGAAGTGCAGGTTGAGGTGTGCTGTCAGAGGTCCTTCCTCTGTGCGGGGCTGTTTGCAGCCAAGAGGTTTGGAAAATGCCCTGTAGAGCAAGTGCAGTTGGGTGCTCCCCTCCTGTGCTTTGAGTGGGGCTCAGACTGAGCACTGACAAACTGGAGTGCTACCACCTCCTGCTGAGTGGCTTTCCCCCCACCCCCCCCACAACTCCCTGTGTCCGGCTGGTTTCTGTCCTTCCTTCCCTTTTTCTGCTGGGTGGGGGGAAGTCAGCAGGTTTATAAATGGTGCGAGGGGGAAGTCCTGCCAGGCTGGTGGCTGAAAGCTATAGTACTGAAGAGGGTTCTGGTCATGGTCATGTGCCTCTTGTGGTGTGGGCTCAAGAGTCAAAACAGTCCTGACCAAAGGACTTGGGGCTTTCTTGGGAGAATCCCGTCTCAAGACTTCTGTGAGTAGGAATCTGAGGTCACAAGTGAGTGTTTATCAGCTGCGAGGATTTTTTTTGCAGCTTGTGTCAGAGATCAGATTGAAGATAAATTCGTGTTGAGGGTCTTGTTGTGAAGCAGAGGAGTCACATTGGGCTTTTGTAGCCATAGCTGATTTGGGAAGAGCCTCCTCTTGCAGCTGGTGCGGGCAGTGGGTAGCGGGGAGCGGCTGGCGAAGCTGCTGCGTGGTTTGTGTCCCCAAGTAGGGCGAAGCCCTCGTTGGTGAAGCCTTACTGAGAACTGGTCTGTATTTCTGAGAAGTGACCTTCAAGGCACAGCATTCATTTGCCTTGCCTGTAACTGGCAGCTTCTGATCCGCTCCGGCGGTTTCTTGTTGCTTGTTCAGCTCTTGCAGAAGTCAGAAGCGGAGTTGCTTGAGGGTGATGTGGGGGTGCTGGGGCTCATTCCCCTCTGCAGTCCCACCTCCCTCATGCCCTGAGCGTTGGGCAGCGTGCAGAGGTCGTGCTCCTCGTGTGAGATGAACAGCTTCCTCTGGGCGTCATGTGCAGATCAAAGGCTGGCGAAAGCAGAAGCTGCTTCTGCTCCTTTGTCAGCTGTTGCTGGGGGAAGCTGTGAGTATAAACCCTGTCACTCTGTGTACAGGCCAGAGGGGTACGTGGGTGTGTGGGCAGAGCTGCTTTTCCTCAAAAGAAGCTGCAGAGGAGAGCCTGGAGTTGCCAAGGTTTTGTTTTAATTTGGTCAATTGTTTGCTTATCCTGCAAACTGATTTTAACGTTGCTTATGGCAGGTTCTGCCAGTCAGTGGAACAGTTACAGTGCCCTCACAGGAGTCCTCCCTTTGCAGAAGACCATGGAAACGTCCCCAGAGTGAATATCTGGATCTTAGTTGCATTGGTTTGTTGTTGACCTCTCCAGTTTTACACTGCTGAGGTCCCTCTTTCTTTAGTGGCTGCTGTACAGGGGATGTTTGAAGAGATTGGGGCCGCCAAAGTGAAACAGAGCTCCAGTGTCTGGGCTACCTTGCATGAATTTCTTGATTTCCTCTCAAGTTAGCCTATGGGGAGAGCAAAGGTCTTTGGGGAGGTTGTTCTTGCCTTTCCTGACCTCTCCTCAGGCTCCTTAAGTCCACCACTGCCTGCCACTGCAGCTCCTGGTTGTTGTTGGGTTCACATTTGTACCAGATGAATGGAGCTCACAGCGTGGAGATGAAAGGGTGGCTGTGTGCATGCATGTGTGCTCATGCCCTGAAGTGCCCCAGGGAGAAGGTACCTCAGATAATTACCAACCCTAAAGACTCCTCTTAACCTCACTTACAAATAGGCAGGACTTTTAAAGGCAGAAGGAAGCTGAGTCAATATTGTCCTGTGTTGTCAGGTGCGTACCAGGGGTGGGTGACGCTTCCTACGCTATCTGGAGCAGAAGAAAGGTTCCCTGCCCACAGGAATTGAAATCTAAGGCAGCCAGATTTTGTTGTCCTTGATAATGTGGTTCATCAGAGCCTGATTATTTTTTGGGGGGATGAGGGGAAAGCCTTGGTTGTGGTAGCACTACTTAGGGTCTCTTTTTGGGATTTAAGTGTCTCTCCTTTTGACTCTGTATCAGTCTAGTGCTGAGGCTGATGCTTCCATCCTGAACTGATGGCTTCATTTCTCTCCTGTGATTTTTTTTTTTTTTTTAAGACTAATTTTAAGCTTTTCTGGCTTCAAGTCAGACATCTCAGTTTACGTGAGTATTTTTCCAAGCAGTATCCTGGATCCAGAGCCTTTCAGCTTCAGCGAATTCCAGTTATTTAATGTAAAAGCCTGTCCAGCTCCCTCTTACTGATATTTTTTTTTTAAGAGCTGGTACCTTTGTAGCCTTGTGGGGTGAAAGGAGTTTCAGTTTGACCGTCTAAGGCATTTGTAGGCAAACTCGGACTGCTGTTAGTGGGAGTGTTACCTCAGAGTACTGTGCCAGTACTTGTGCTGGCAAAACCATTTCCCAGGCCTTATACAGAGTGCTGGCACTGTGCATCATGGGTGGGCTCTGCCTGGTATATGAAGTGGTTTCTCAGTGCCTTCCTCCTCACCTCAGGCAGAGTTACTGCCCCTGCCCCTCTCCCCCCCACCTCCCAGCGGAAGGTACGATACTAATGGTCTTGCTCCACCATCCTTCAGGTGAAACGGTGTCACTAGTGGACGTGGACATCTCTCAGCGAGGACTGACCTCCCCTCACCCTCCGACTCCACCACCTCCACCACGAAGAAGCCTCAGCCTGCTAGGTTAGTCCTGGGAGCACCGTTTGCTGCGTGTCCCTCTGGGAGCGTGCCCTTGCAGGGATGGCGGCAGAGCGTCAGGAGGATACATGCAGTGGGATTGCTGCCTCCTCATCTGACCTCATAACGTGCCTGCTCACCCGTCCCTGGCAGAGGGCTTTTCTGTTTCCTGTTGGAAAGCTTCGGTGTGTCTCTTAGATCAGCCAGGAGGTGAGGGTGGTGATAGGGCAGTGTGAGCAAGGAGGTAACGTTCCTGATTCATAGTGTTTCTGCTGCTTTTGGAAGCTTTCCCCCCTTTCTACCCCTGGCCCAGTGAGGCTGAGTCCTTTCTGTGCTCTCTAGTCAGTGGAAGTAGAAGCTTCCCAAGGGACTGCTGCACCAGGAGTTTGGCTTGGCTGCTCCACATCCTCCTCTGGAGCAGGAGCGGCTCAGGCTGGGTGAAATCACCTCAGCGAGCAGCACCTTAAACCGCATCCTGCATGCGGGGTCTGTGAAACCTGTAAAGGCCCATCTTGTGCCACAGGCAGCATGTGAAAGGGTTACTGGGCTAGAGAACAGCCTGCTTCACTCCAGGAGCATGTATGTGTGTGTGTGCGTGAGGCTCTGAGCTGGTATGAAGCAGCAGCTCGGGAGACAGAGGAGGACAGTGANCGCTTCCTACGCTATCTGGAGCAGAAGAAAGGTTCCCTGCCCACAGGAATTGAAATCTAAGGCAGCCAGATTTTGTTGTCCTTGATAATGTGGTTCATCAGAGCCTGATTATTTTTTGGGGGGATGAGGGGAAAGCCTTGGTTGTGGTAGCACTACTTAGGGTCTCTTTTTGGGATTTAAGTGTCTCTCCTTTTGACTCTGTATCAGTCTAGTGCTGAGGCTGATGCTTCCATCCTGAACTGATGGCTTCATTTCTCTCCTGTGATTTTTTTTTTTTTTTAAGACTAATTTTAAGCTTTTCTGGCTTCAAGTCAGACATCTCAGTTTACGTGAGTATTTTTCCAAGCAGTATCCTGGATCCAGAGCCTTTCAGCTTCAGCGAATTCCAGTTATTTAATGTAAAAGCCTGTCCAGCTCCCTCTTACTGATATTTTTTTTTTAAGAGCTGGTACCTTTGTAGCCTTGTGGGGTGAAAGGAGTTTCAGTTTGACCGTCTAAGGCATTTGTAGGCAAACTCGGACTGCTGTTAGTGGGAGTGTTACCTCAGAGTACTGTGCCAGTACTTGTGCTGGCAAAACCATTTCCCAGGCCTTATACAGAGTGCTGGCACTGTGCATCATGGGTGGGCTCTGCCTGGTATATGAAGTGGTTTCTCAGTGCCTTCCTCCTCACCTCAGGCAGAGTTACTGCCCCTGCCCCTCTCCCCCCCACCTCCCAGCGGAAGGTACGATACTAATGGTCTTGCTCCACCATCCTTCAGGTGAAACGGTGTCACTAGTGGATGTGGACATCTCTCAGCGAGGACTGACCTCCCCTCACCCTCCGACTCCACCACCTCCACCACGAAGAAGCCTCAGCCTGCTAGGTTAGTCCTGGGAGCACCGTTTGCTGCGTGTCCCTCTGGGAGCGTGCCCTTGCAGGGATGGCGGCAGAGCGTCAGGAGGATACATGCAGTGGGATTGCTGCCTCCTCATCTGACCTCATAACGTGCCTGCTCACCCGTCCCTGGCAGAGGGCTTTTCTGTTTCCTGTTGGAAAGCTTCGGTGTGTCTCTTAGATCAGCCAGGAGGTGAGGGTGGTGATAGGGCAGTGTGAGCAAGGAGGTAACGTTCCTGATTCATAGTGTTTCTGCTGCTTTTGGAAGCTTTCCCCCCTTTCTACCCCTGGCCCAGTGAGGCTGAGTCCTTTCTGTGCTCTCTAGTCAGTGGAAGTAGAAGCTTCCCAAGGGACTGCTGCACCAGGAGTTTGGCTTGGCTGCTCCACATCCTCCTCTGGAGCAGGAGCGGCTCAGGCTGGGTGAAATCACCTCAGCGAGCAGCACCTTAAACCGCATCCTGCATGCGGGGTCTGTGAAACCTGTAAAGGCCCATCTTGTGCCACAGGCAGCATGTGAAAGGGTTACTGGGCTAGAGAACAGCCTGCTTCACTCCAGGAGCATGTATGTGTGTGTGTGCGTGAGGCTCTGAGCTGGTATGAAGCAGCAGCTCGGGAGACAGAGGAGGACAGTGAGATGCTGTGGGCAGGCTCCCATCGCACCTCTCCAGGCAGCACCAGGTTGTTTGGTCTGTGTTGTTAGCACAGAGCTCACTCACTTTCCTGTTTTCTGAACCTCTCTTGCCTCTCTTCTCTCCTAGATGATATCAGTGGGACGCTGCCTACATCTGTCCTAGTGGGTCCAATGGGCTCCTCCCTGCAGTCATTCCCTCTGCCTCCGCCTCCTCCGCCCCATGCCCCAGGTCAGCTTAGCTTTAGCTGTAAGGCTCTGGCTTTCCCTTCAGGGATCTGGACTTTGGGAGTGTTTTTTTTTTTTTTTTTGCAGTAAATTTGAAGGCTGCACTTTGGTTTTTTTAACAGCAAGGGTGCTGCTTGTGTTGCCTGCTCAGGGATGTGTGGTCGAACCCTGCTGCACTGGGACACTGTTGTGCCAGGGCTCTGGTTTCCCTGCAGCGTGACTCTCATTGACCATGACAGTTTTGCTGAAGCTCATGATTGCAGCAGCTTTATCCTCGGTTCATCATCTCCCATTTTCCCTGGTTCCAGCACAACCCACTTTGATTTGTGCTGTGGCTGATAATGTGTTAGTGAGTGTCAGCAATGTCAGAGCAGAGCTGTGGGAGGTGGGGGGGTTCAGCACAGGAGCCCCAGCTCTGGCAGCCAGCCCAGTGTGCAGTCCAGCTGAACAACACGCAAAGATGCTGCCTTTGCATTCACCCTTTTGCTCTTGGTTTTCTTCAGGGTCCAGAGGGCTTTAGTTGCCTCTCTTTCAGGATGTATGTTCATTCCTTCCAGCCTGTGCCACCTGGCACTTCCCCTGCCCTCCCTCTGAGCTGGCATAAGGAAATAGCAGGTGAAAGCACCGAGTTAGGTGATTCGGAAGAGCCAGGTAGTGACTCCCATGGTGTCCTTCAGAAGGATATTGTGCTTCCACCCTCAACCCAGCTTCCTCCTCTGCATGGCTGCAGCTCAGCCCTTCCTGCTCTGACCTCTTGAGCTGTGTGAAGGGGACGAGCTGGCTTAACCTAGGGGCGACCTCACGGTGGGTGAGCCTGGGATGGGATGACTCATTAAGAAGAGTGTGGGCAGCAGGTTGAGAGAGGTTCTGCTCCTCCTCTGCTCTGCCCTGGTGAGGCCTCATCTGGAGCCCTATGTCCAGTTCTGGGCTCCCCAGCTAAAGAGGGACAGGAGAGAAGCCAGCACAGGGCCACCAAGATGATCAGGGGACTAGAACATCTTCCTTATGAGGAAAGGCTGTGGGACCTGGGGCTGTTTAGTCTGGAGAAGAGAAGGCTGAGGAGGAATCTCATTAACTGAAGTAACTAAAGAGTGAATGTCAAGAGGATGGGGTGACACTTTTTTCTGTTGTCTCCAGTGACAGGACAAGGGGGGATGGACATAAGCTGGAACACAAACAGTTCCTCTTAAGCACAAGGAAAAAGATCTTTGGTGTTGAGGTGAGGGAGCCCTGGCCCAGGCTGCCCAGGGAGGGTGTGGAGGCTCCTTCTCAGGAGGCTTCCAGACCCACCTGGACACGTTCCTGTTTGACCCAATCTAGGTGGGACCTGCTTTGGCAGGGGGTAGGACTCAGAGGTCTCTTCCAACCCCCACCCTTCTGTGTGATCCTGTGATCCTCGGGGTGAGCTGTCTGTGGGTGACCATGACCTGGGACTGTCTCTCCCTCTGCAGACGCCTTCCCTCGGATCGTGCCGCTGCGGGCGATGGACGCGGTGCCCGGGCAGCCCCCCACACACCTGCAGTGCCCTCTCTACCGCCCGGACTCCAGCAGCTTTGCAGCCAGCTTGCGAGAGCTGGAGAAGGTAATGTGGTACTGGTGGCAGCAGCCTAGGTTGTGAACCTAGGCTCTGGTTTTGGGGTCTAAACATCCTTTTTACAGAGCTGGAAGCATAAGGTGAGGATAGAACCAAGAGGGAGGGAAACAACCAACCTGCTGCCTTTGTCCCAGTGATGTTTCTGAGTCCAGAGAAGTTTGTTTGTACGTGGAAGGGATGACATAGTCTCAGTTATTCATTTGCCACTTGTGGGTGGTAAGGGGTGTGATGGTGTGCTCTTATCCAGGAGCCATCTGTACTGCTGGGTGGATATGGCCAAGCACTTCTGTTTTGGCATTTAAAGGGAATTAATGACAAGATATAATTGTGTTGTGTTTTGATAAAGTTTTTCTTGCCACCATCTGCTGATGTTCTGGTTGTCTTTTTTTTTTCCCCTAGTGTGGTTGGTACTGGGGGCCGATGAACTGGGAGGACGCGGAGATGAAGCTGAAGGGGAAGCCGGATGGGTCCTTTCTGGTCCGAGACAGTTCTGACCCCCGTTACATCCTGAGCCTCAGCTTTCGGTCCCAGGGCATCACCCATCACACCAGGATGGAGCACTACCGAGGTAAGAGCCACGGGGTTTCTGGGGATGCTGCTGGCAGCAGAGGCCTCTGGCTGGGTTCCAGTCTGACCCCACGGTCCTTCTGGGCACAGGGCTGGCAGAAGAGGGGAAGCAGCACTGAGTCCTTGTTGTGTTGCCATTCTGCAAGAGACCTGAGGAGCTGTGTTTGACTTTGATGCTTGTGCCTTGAGCAGTGAATCACAGAGTCATAGAATGGCAGGGTTGGAAGGGACCTCCAGAGATCATCTAGTCCAACCCCCCTGAAGAAGCAGGTCCCACCTAGATCAGGTGGCATAGGAGCATGTCCAGGCGGGTCTTGAAGACCTCCAAGGAAGGAGCTTCCACAACCCCTCTGGGCAGCCTGTGCCAGGGCTCCCTCACCTCAACAGTCCAATATTTTTTTTTCTTGTATTTAAGTGGAACTTTTTGTGTTCCAGCTTCACTCCATCACCCCTTGTCCTGTTGCTAGCTACTATAGAAACAAGTGCTGCCCCAACCTCCTGACATCCACCATTAACATTTGTAAATATTAATGAGATCTCCCCTCAGTCTCCTCCAGACTAAACAGCCCCAGTTCCATAGCCTTTCCTCGCATGAAAGATGTTCAGTCCCTTGATCATCTTGGTGTCCCTGCATTGGCCTCTCTCCAGCAGTTCCCTGTCCCATTTGAGCTGGGGAGCCTAGAACTGGACATAGGACTCTAGATGAGGCCTCAGCAGAGCAGAGCGGGAGCAGAACCTCCCTTGACCTACTAGCCACACTTTTTTTCATACCCCAAGGCTGCCATTGGCTTCTTGCCCACGAGGGCACGTTGCTGGCTCATGGTCAGTTTATTATCAATCAGGGCTCCCAGGTCTCTCTCTGTAGAACTGCTCTGCAGCAGTTCGACCCCCAGCTTGTCCTGGTGCAGGGGGTTCTTCCTTCCCAAATGCAGGACTCTGCACTTGTCCAGTGACGCTCCTCCTGACTGAAAAAATGAGGGCTGCAAGAGTTGCCTGTGCTCAGGCCTTGCTCTGGAATACTTTGGACACGAGGAAGATTATGACGGCAACGTGTTTGGGATCCTATGCCGCTGACATGTGATATACAGGCAGAGCCATCGTTCACAGCTGTCAGTGCTTCTGACAGCTTCCCTGGGAAGTGAGAAGTGATCTCTTGGTGTCACAGCTTGTCCCCATGCTGTCTTTTTCCCCCGCCCCAGGGCTGCACAGTTGGTCCCAGGCTGAGGCTTGAGCTCCACTATGGTGGGGTTTTGTTCCAAGAACTCTCTTCACGCTGTTTCTGCCCTTTCTTCCTGCTTCTCACCTCGCCCACGCTCTTTGTCTGCTCATCTTCACATGTGGCTTTCCGTGTAGAAGCTTTGTGCAGGTGGCTGTCGTCAGCCTGAGTAAAATGCCCAAGAGGCTTAGTGCTCGGGGGGGAAGCTGCCCTGTAACCATGACCAAACTTTAATACCATCTGCCTCCAGAGCCTTGTTATTAGATGTGCCTGCAAATCATGGGTTTGGAGGCTTCCCAGCCAACCTGCTGCACAAAATATGGTGCTTTGCCACCATTCAGAGCAAAGGTGACCTTGTTCTCCTCTTTGCCTTTTCCCCAGAGGTTCTGCTATTGTTGTCTTCCACCTCTGCTAGCAGACCTGGCAGCCCCTCTGATGCAAAGATGCCCCAGCATTAACTCCAGCCAGTCGAGAGCCAGTTCCCCTCTCCCTGACCACTGTGTAAGAAGGATTTTCATCACCCTATCCATGTAGAAATGACAAGAAGCTCTGGCAGCTGGAGATGTGAGGCCACCCATGCAGTGGAGGATACTGTTTCATGCTTGAACTTTGGAGCAAACTTGCTACTGCTCTGATTTCTTCTTTTGGAGCTGGGATACATTCATTCTCAGAGCTTCCTTAGCCAGGTGTCCTTCCCATTCCTCAGGCTGTCCCTCTCACTGCACAGATGGAGGTTGGTGCTGCCACCTTCCCCAGAGAAGCACTCCCAGACATCACACTACATGGAGGGTTTCATTTCTGTGTGCAGTGCTGGGGTCTGTGTTGGCAGCCCTCTGCTTCCCCCCAGGGCCTGGGTGCCTCGTGCTGAGTGTGCTGCAGCAGTGTGGAAAACTGCAGACCTGGGCACTTTGATAAACCCCTGAAGATGACAAATGGTGAGGCTGGGGGAATGGTAAAGAGATAAATGAAACCTGCAGGTTTCAGGTAGATGAGAGGAAGAAACCAGAATTTCTTTGTCTTATTTTAGGCTGGCTGTTTGTGGGGAGGCTGGTGTTTGTGCTTTGTCCTTGACATCTACTGGCTGCTGCTTCTGAGGGCAAGTTCAGATCTGAGATTCCCAAGAATTATTACATATTTGTGTGCTTGCTCATCCTGGATGTTTGGCAGGTGCTAACCCAGATCATTGCTCCCAGACTGGCTTGTGGCAGAGAGTAAACTCCACCAGACACAGCTGTGGGAAGAGGAAGTGTGATTTGCGTGCTGTGGGCTGTCTGTAGGCCCTGTATTGATGGGTGCTGGACACCCTACAGAGCTGCTTCCTCTAGGTTTTCCTGTCACAGGTTGGTGCTGCAGAGCCTGTTATGCTGCTGGGGAAGCCTGGCCTGAAATACCTACTGGGTACCTCTGATGTGGATGCCCCTTTTCACAAGGTCTTTTCAAAGTCACTCTGCTGCCTTTCCAGGTCTGAGTACCAGTGCAGTGTTTCACATCTGCAGCTGGGATGTTGGGCCCAGGTCTGCCTCCTGATGGGCTCAGTCTCAACCAGAGCCCTTGTTTTCCCATCTGGCCAGGCCCAATGTGTGAAGTTCAATAAGGCCAAATGCTGGCTTCTGCACTTGTGTCACACCAACACCAGGCAACGCTTCAGGCTGGGGCAGAGAGGCTGGAAAGCTGCTGGAGGAAAAGGACCTGCGAGGGTTGGTGCCAAAGACTGAACAGGAGCCAGCAGCTTGCCCAGGGGGGCAAGAAGGCCAAGGGCATCCTGACTGGGATCAGCACTGGGGTGGCAGCAAGAGCAGGGCAGTGAGTTTCCCACTGTGGTGGGTCCTGTGGAGGCTGCAGCTCCAGGGCTGTGTTCAGTGCTGGGCCCCTCATTCACTGCCAGAGGGACACTGAGGGGCTGCAGCGTGTCCAGAGTCGGGCACAGAGCTGAGGAAGGGGCTGGATGGAGCACAAGGGTGCTGGGGAGGGACTGAGGGAATGGGGGTGTTGAGCCTGAGGAGACAGGAGCACTCTGCAGCTCCCTGACAGGAGGTTGTGACTAGTGGAACTCTGTCTCTTCTCCCAGTAATGTGTGACAGGACAAGAGGAAATGGGCTCAAGTTGCCCCAGGAGAGGTTGAGGTTGGAGCTGAGGCAGAACTATTTCCCTGAGAGGGGTGTCAGTCCTGTGCCAGGCTGCCCAGGGGACCATGGGTTAGTGGTGGGCTGGGCAGGGTGAGGGCAGGGCTGGGACTCCAGGAGCTTAGAGGGCTCTTCCAACCCAAACAGTTCTGTGATTCTGTGATTTTCCTCTCCTGGTGAATCTCTGTGTGGACTCTTGCTGGAGCACTGGCAAATCTGCAGACAGGGAGGGAGATGCAGTGGGGAGGGAGGTGAACTGGGACAGCATTTTGACAGGTAAGGGAGGGGAGGGGATAAATAGTGGATTTGGTGCAAGGGAAAAAGACATGTGGTTGCAGCACAGAGGTGGTGAGACTGGTCTGACTTGAGGCTTCAACTTAACCTAGTTTGAGTTCTGCAGGCAGGTTACACAGTCAGCTTTCCCTGTGTAGCCCTTCTCCAGTTTCACTGTTTGCCACTCGAGCTCGCAGTGTCAGGGGGCAGTGTAGGGAGGGCTGTGTCCTGTATCTTGACCCTGCTTCTAGCTTGACAGCAGTTTGAACGAAGGGGTTTTAAAAGGCTGGCAAGAGCATGAAACTACTCCCATGTGTGCTTTGAGGTGAGGGATCCTCCTCAGCATAGAGCTGGTGACTCCAGCACCTGGATCACTGTTTTTACACACCTTTGTGTGCAGGCTTTTTTGGGGAGTGCTGGCTGCTGCAGAGGGGCAGGGGCATCTGCTAATGGTTCCTTCAAGTATGTTTTGACTGTTTAAGACCCCGCAGGCTGTTCACAAGCTCAGGCCAGCCTGAGTTGTGACCATGCTTGGGTTACAGTGGGCACATTGTTGTGCC
Source organism: Urocolius indicus (assembly GCA_013401255.1). Taxonomy (NCBI): domain Eukaryota; kingdom Metazoa; phylum Chordata; class Aves; order Coliiformes; family Coliidae; genus Urocolius; species Urocolius indicus. The sequence goes on along the minus strand of WBNH01009184.1, from coordinate 25,064 downwards.
TTTCTGCGTGTTCTCAGCTCCTGGAGAGCACTGCTTCCAGTGGAACAGCACCATTGCAAGCTGGTGCCACTGGTGTTTGCTTTTAGTGCCCTGCCTCATCCCAGCTCTGCCAGGAGAGGTCAGCCTGGGGCATTCACCTGGGCTTCGACGTCAGACTAGACATCTCTTGCCACCAGTGCTCCTGTAATGTGGGACCTTTTCTGTTCTCTTGGAAGGGACCTTCAGCCTGTGGTGCCATCCCAAGTTTGAAGACCGCTGCCAGTCTGTGGTGGAGTTCATAAAAAGAGCAATCATGCACTCCAAAAATGGGAAGTTTCTCTACTTCCTCCGATCCAGGGTTCCAGGTGAGTCTCCTGCTCAGAGTCTGGGGAACGTTTTACTTTGTGATTTCATAGAACCATAGAATTGTTTGGATTGGAAAGGCCCTTGAAGCTCCTGGAGTCCCAGCCCTGCCCTCACCCTGCCCAGCCCACCACTAACCCACGGCCCTCTGCACCTCAGCTCCACGGCTTTGGGATCCCTCCAGGGCTGGGCACTCCCCCAGCTCCCTGGGCAGCCTGGCACAGGGGCTGACACCCCTCTCAGGGAAACAGTTCTGCCTCAGCTCCAATCTCAACCTCTCCTGGGGCAACTTGAGGCTGTTTCCTCTTGAGCTGTCAAGATTTGCTGCTGCTGCAGAGCCAGTTTAAAGTGGCTGTGCTGAGGGCCCTGGACTGCATCTTTGCCCTCTGACTTCTCAGGATGATCCTGAGGAGCAGATCTCTCACTCATGAACTGCACCACTTACCTGTGGTGGTAAGGAAACCTCTTAAGCTTTTGTTTCCAGGAGTATAGAGTCATTATACCATCTCACACTATGACGAATGGAGCTGGATAGTGGAAAGCTACTCCTTCAACAAGCAATTATTTGGCTACTAGAACTCTGCTTACTTCCCTCCTCCAGTCTCAATGCTGCTCAGTGTTCTCAGGAACCACTCCATGCTTTGTAGCTTCTCTCTTGTGCCTTATCTGAGACCCACCTGGGGCTGTTGAGAGGAAATGCACAAAGCTGAGCGTGTGGGAGCATTTCCAAGTGTGAGCTCAAAGTGAGCCTCAAGTGCTAGATGCTGTAGATCCAGAGTCCCGGGGGGGAACTGTGATGCCAGAGTCTATTGACAGGCAGGTGCTTGCAGGCAGAGAGGGAGTGTTAGTGCAGCTTTGTTGAAGCATGTTTGATTGCAGAGAGCTTGTTTTCTCATCCATAAAACTTCAGTTCCTTAAAAGGGCTCATGTTTCCCTCCTGCTACATCCAGGCATGCAACTGGACTGGTATCTTCTGTATCTGTTTTGGTTTTGCTCATCTGTCCTGATGTACTAGAAGCCAAAGAATCCATGTGAAAACAAGGGAAGAGCCTGCCCAACAGGCAAATACGCCCCTGACTTGTGAGAGGATGGCAGTAAGGGGTGGGATTTGGAGGGTGGGCGAGTGATGGTGCTTTGAACAAAACAGAGCAGGAACAGGAACGCTGCTGTAACGGGAAGGGTGAAGCAGAGAGGGGCAGCAATGTGACGGCTGCTGTGCTGAATCTGCAGGTGAAATGACTGCCACTTTGCTCCCTGTCCTCATTGCCATCATGCCTACAGGCCCCGATGGTGATAGTGGCCTCTTATCATGCTGCAGTGCCGTGGAGGATTCCACCCAAGTTGTTTCTGGTCCAGAAGAGCTGGAGAGGGAGGAGGGATAGGATGTTCCCTCCTCAGGGTTCCTAGCTGGAGCTGCAGCCCAGCTCTGTTCAGTGCTGCCTTCTGCTGTAGGCACTGCAAATAACTGGAAAGCTGATTTATAATGTGACCATGCTTTGAGGAGGAGAGGGATGTAAGACTGGCTTTGCAATGCACCCTACCTTCAAAATAATCACGTCAGCTTCAAGATTCTTTATCTTCCTGATGCTGAGATCCATTGCCCTCGACAACAGGGCTTTTGAGGGTTTAGGATGATGGGTAAACACCTTAAAATGGACTCACTCTAGAAAAAAATATCCTCAGAAGAAGAGAAAATAGGCCCCCAAACTGTACTGTATAACTGCTGAGGAGGCCTTTTGCTGCCTGTGCCCCTCCCCTGAGCCACCAGCCAGTCCCCCCCAGGCCCTGGACTGCTCTGTGTGCAGTGCTGGCCCCGGGCGCTGCTTGGAGCCACCTCACCTCAGTCCTCTGAAACCCAACACGTCTCAGCCAACGGCTGGTTGTTAGCAGGAGAACATTTGGGATGAGGAGTCTCATTAGTGCCATCCTCCTGCTGAAACGTTCATTGCTGCTCAGAGGAGGGGGCTGTCTGCAGCTCGCCTCTGGCTCTTGGCGGTGGGACGTGTGTCTGGCGTGGGTGTGCTTGCCAAAGGCTAATTCCTCTTTGGGAGGAGAACGAGGAGGGGTGGGCAGGGAAGGAGGGGGGAGAATCCAGCCTTCAATTGATTGCTGGGTTGTTGTTTTTTTTTTTTTCTTTCTCAAAAGCTGGCTCACAGCTTCCTGAGCTGCCTGGAGCAGTTTTGAGCCCATCTTAGTGTGAAGAGCTTTCCCTTTTCTCCTTTCACTCCATTGCCCTCAGAGAAGAGCCAGCAGGAGGGGGTTAGAGTGTAACTAGCTTTGAATCCTTCTGTAAAGACAGATAAAACCTTGTGATGTGAATGAACCCAGCTCCCAAAGATCCTCCTTAGTGCTGCTGAGGCTCTCTCAGTTCTGTGGGCTTGATTGTTGCGCTTAACTTGGGGGGAGGAGAAGATTGTGGGGTGGGGGGGGCGTGGGGGAAGTGACTGAATACGGCTCGCTTTCAGCCCTGTGAGGTTGCTCCCTGCGTGGGGAGCTGGCTTGAGAGAAGCTGCCACTGCCTTTGTGCACAGCCTCGTGACCCCAAGAATGAACAACTCTGGCACAGCCTGAGCTGCCCAAATCCCTCAGCTCTTTAACGCCTCGCTAGAACTACCCAAAGGGCTGTGCAGAGCAATGCCTACGTGCCAGTCATGCTGCCTGCCTTCTCCTTTGGCTTTCTTCTGCTTCCTTTCAAAACCCTGTTGCTTCTTGGTATGAAGTGTTGCTTCATCTGCTACTCTGGGGAGAGGAGGAGGGTGGTGAGGAGCTTGCGTTGTCCCAGGATCTGCTTTTCCACAGTGACCTCACAACATCAGAGCTGTTGTTGCTTTGTGAGGAGGGCTGGAGGCATTTTGCAGCTGAAGAGGTATTGCCCCTGGAAGGTTTGGTTCCCAGGTCTCAAGCAGTGGGCTCCTGGGGGAGATCTCTTATCAATCCCAGCCCTGCCAAGAGCTACACTTCCCAAGAGCCAGCTTCTCCTTTCTGAATCGGTGCCAGTTCCTTTCTAACGTGACACTTATCTCCAGTATTGCTTTTCTTTTTTTCCACCCTGCCAAAGGTCTCCCTCCAACGCCTGTCCAGCTCCTGTATCCAGTCTCCAGGTTCAGCAACGTCAAATCCCTTCAGCACCTTTGTCGCTTTCGGATCCGGCAGCTGGTGCGAATAGATCACATCACCGAGCTCCCGCTGCCCAAGTGAGTCTTGAGGACATGAGTCTCTCTGGGTTTCTTCCTGACCCTCGAGGGCTGCTTTATCTGCAGCAAGGGTGCTGGGAGGGAGCAGTTGAGTTCTTGGGACACAGCATGTCCTGTGGTGTGTAAGGACATGGGAGTGGTGACCAGTGCTACAGCCTCAGGGAACCGGCTCCTCTTCCCGCTGGGGTAGTGCTGGATGGGCTGAGAAGGTTCTGCTTGTCTTTTATAGAGGTTGGCATGGTTGTGGCAGGGGGTTAAAGCTTCTTCCCGTTCCTTCCTCAGGCCCCTGATCTCCTACATCCGCAAATTCTACTACTATGACCCGCAGGAGGAGGTGTACCTGTCGCTGAAGGAAGCTCAGCTCATCTCCAAACAGAAGCAGGAGACCAAGTCCTCCACATAGCAAGTCTGCCTCACCCGGCTTGTTGCTCTCACTGATGGTACGTGTGTGCTCTGCTCCTGCTCCCTGCCCCATCCCATGGGATGAAACTTAAACGACTCCATTCCCTCTGGTTGCAAAGAAAATCCAAAACGCTCCCGAGGAAGGTCATGGCTGCTCACTCCATGGGCTCTTAGCGTTGCCCAGCTTTCCTTGGGGAGGGGAGCAAGGCTTCTGCCACGTCCTTGTGTGTATCTGTGCCCACACAAGCCTGTTCTTTGCTCCTGTGCCAACCCAGCTGCAGTCCAGGGCAAATCCTGCCACATCATAGTGGGTTTGTTTGATCCCTCTCCCCTCTCTCTTCCCCACTAGGAATTGGATTGTTGCCATCCTGTGGCCCAAGTCAGGCTGTGGTGGGAAGGAGGCACGTGCCGGCGCAGCCTGCTTCTGCCCTGCTGCTTCTGCTCTCAAGCTCTTTTGTCCAGAGGAAGAGAGTTCAAGGTTCCCAAGAAGCACAGCAGAAGGGGAAGGAGAGCCTCAGCCCCTGGCTGAGGCAGAGGGATCTGGGAGGCAGCTGAGTCCAGCTCACAGACTTCTCGCAGGACAAAGAATGTCATGGCACTACTTACAAGTTTCTGAAAGTTTTATTTTTGATGTCTTCTTTTCTTTTTGGTAATTATTATTTTCAGCATGAGAAATAGTCTTAATGATCAGCTGAATTTTATTATCCTCCCTTGGAAACTTCAAGGTGGGGAAAGAGAGAGAAGGGGACTCTCTTAGGAAGATCATCTGCTCCAGGCGCTATGGCAAGACTGTTCTTTGGGCCTCACTCAGAGGGGATGCAGGCAGAGAAGCTGCTTGGAGGCAAACTGAGCTACAGCGATGTGCAGCTCTATGGAATAACCCCTGGGGAGCAGAAAGCTCTGGGTCAGCTGCACAACTTCCCTGCTTTACAGGATCTGGGAGAAGAGGGCTGAAGGGGCAGCTGAGCTTTGCCACTGAATTTGCAGGGTGAACCTGTGTGCTTTTAGACTAAGCCCAAGGAAAGAGAAGAGCACGTGAGCCGTTAGGTTATCGTGGAGCCTTCTGACAAAGGGAATGGTTCCTGCTGCACTGGAGGTGAAGAGCTGCTCCTCTGAGGAGGCATTGTTCCTCTGGCAAACACGGGGAGGTTTGGCTGAGCCCCTGTGATTGGTGGAAGGAAGGAAGGTGACCAAGCTGTTGCTGTAGCTGTGGCAGCAGGACCTAGGCTGGAGAGGTCTCAGCTGTGCAGAGCTGTGAGATGTGCACGTGTAGCCTTTCTCTGGCTGTCTCCAGAAGCTGTGAAGGAAGTGGCTTTCTGTCAAGCTGTGAAGGATCTTGAGCAGGAGTTGCTGGGGCATTTAAGGGGCATCTCTGGGGTGACTCGGAGCAAGAGAGAGAGGGTTCTGCAGGAGCAGCATCTCATCTCTGTGAGCTTACTTGCTGCTCCTCATCTCCCTGGGATGTCTGTGGAACCACAGCAGTTCAGAAACAGTAAAGCCAAGAAGGGTGGTAGCTGTTGCTGTCGTTCTGGCCTTGGCACTGGATGAAGTAGCCCCTCTGACCCCACTTCAGACCCTAGTCTGCTGTTTCATCCACTGCAGCAACTGCAAAGGGTTTGCATTTCATGATGGAGTTTCAAGTTTGCACAAAGTGATGCTGAGAAGCCTGGAGAAGCACCTTTCCTCCTGTATTCAAACAGGCAAGTGTCCCTGTGCTCTCAAACCCAGGAGAAGGTAGCGCTCCATCCTGCAACAGCCTGGTCGAAAACGTGACGTGTGGCTGAGGTCAGTGCCTGGTGAGCTGCCTGCAGTCACTCAGGAGCTGCTGGGACTTTGGGCTTGCCCTGCAGAGTGATTTCTGACCTTAAATTGGACACAAACGTGTCTTATTTCCTAAAGCAAATTGGAGGAATTCGGACTGTCTGCCTCTGCAGTGAAGGGCACTAACAAATCCAGCCCTCCCTTTCCTCAGCATCACCTCTGGCCTCACTGTTGGTCTTGGAGAGAAAGAGTGCTCTTCTTAAAAAGGATTTGGCTTCCACATAATTAAGCTTCAAAATCTGTAGAAATACCTCATTGGACGCTACTCACTGTCGACTGTTGGGACAATGGTGATTGGGAAGGGGGAGCTGCCCCAGGATGTGATGAACCAGCCTATTCTGACCTGTGGAGAGACTAGAGCTCCTCTGGTCTGCAGCCTCCCGTGTCCCCCACCAGCTCTAGACCCACAGCTCACGCCAGGCCACCAGTGGGACCTGCAAATCAATGCAGCTGCCTTGACTTAAACGCACAGCACTGGGTGCACGTCAGGGGAGAAAAACATCTGTACCTGTGGAGGTGGAGCTGGAGTACCTGCACAGCTGGCCCTGCTGCATCTTGGCCGTCCACGTGCTGAAGATTTGAGTCTTCCACTTCTCTGCCTGCTGGAAAGGAAAATCCTGAGATCGAAGAGGTGCCTGAAGTGTCCCATCTCTGTGCTGGGGAAGAACAGAGTGTCCAGTGCATGTGTCTCCTGTCAAACTTGTCTCCAAAAAGAGACCCTGGAGACCAGGATGTGATGGCATGGGTGCATGGGGATGGCTGTGGGAGAAGCTGGTCCTCTCCCTGGGATAATGGTATTTTCACTCCTTCCTTTCCTCTTCTGGGATGGAGAGGTGCAGGGTGGGTTTGGGAAGGGGAAGCAGCTAACCTGGAGAGCAAATTAGGGGAAACTGGTTTTGGGTGGGCACTGGGAATCGGCACAGAGTCTGTCCTGCCAGCGCAGGGATGGGGTGAGAACACACAGCCCTGCTCCACGGCAGGTTAGGAGACATATCCATCCCCTACCCCTCCACAGAACTCACCAGGAGGAGGGATGGGAGGGCTCAGCAGCTTCCAGAGCTGTCAAAGGAGCAGCCAGACTTTAGGGGCAATACTTAAATCATGTGTGTTTGGTTGGCTGTCCTTCTCCTTGGGAGGACTTCTCCCAGCTGCCTGCTGCTGCTTCTGCTCTTACTTGCACCCCTCCCCAAATTTAGGCCAGCAGCAAGGCTTTAGGTCTGTCTGCAGTAGCTGAAATGATGGAGGAAATATGCATGGGTCTGTAGGACAGTAACATGTCATGCTGATGAGCTTGGTGTCAGCTGGAGCTGCACAGGACCCTCCTGACCTGTACCTGCAGCAGTGCAGGGGTCAGCTCTGCCATGGAGGCGGCAGATGCCCTTCAGCCTTCCCAGGGCCTTCCTCCACCTGGCTGTGCTCCGCAGGAGCTGGAGCAGGGTCAGTGCCAGGCTGCTGCCTGGGGCTCCTGGTGCTGGATAAGCTCCCACGGTTAACTGTAGTTAACAGCCTTCTCTTGAAACCCATTTAAAATCAAGCTGTCCCTGGTTCTCCTTCACATCTAGGGGCGAGGAGAGGGAGGGACTTCATCTACTGTTTGGGTGTGGAAAAGCTGCAGAGCTTTGCTTTCAAGGCTGGATGGTCTCTGCTGAAGTAGGGGTGGTCTCTGGGGACATGGGTGAGACCTAAGAGAGGTGGCTCAGTCCTGTTTGGCCAGTGAACCCTGTTTGAGGAGGAACAACTTATGTTTGTATCCTTCCTGGAGAAGGGGCTTTGTGGGTTGTTTCTGGAGGGTGCTCTCGTCCTGCTGATTTGGAAGAAAATGTTACAGCCTCCTTTGTCCAACCTTGAATTCTGCAGAGGTTGCTGCCGTCCTCCTCCCCACCTCAGGGCCTGGAGGTGGAAGAGCAAGGAAACAGACCATAAAAACTGCCAAAGTGCAGAAACCGCCCCTGGAAAAGCTCCTTGTTCAGCTGGATGGGTGCAGCCTTCAGCCTGGGTTGAACCTGGTTCTCAGGTTGATAAGATCCCATGGCATGGTTTGCTCAAGCCTTGTTGGGCTGGGCAGGGCCCCCTCCTCCTCTCCCTGCAGCCTGTTTCAGGGTAGGGAGTGACCTGGATCGCTCCTGCAGTGTGACATGCAGGTAAGCCAGGACAGTTTTCTCACATTGGCCTTGAAACGAAAAGAAGCAGGAGAAAAAAAAAAAGTCCTCCTTGGCTTGGTTTGGGTAGGACCTGCTGCAGGCAAGGTGGGAACCACCCAAGCGAGAGGGAATGGGTGGTTTTGGAAGTACCAGGCTCCTGGTACTTAAACATCTGGCCAGTTTTTACAGCCTAAGAGTGTGTTTTAATGGGGCCCCGTGTTATGGTGTGTGTGCCTGAAGGAGCAGGGAGATGTGCTGGGCTGTGCCCCGGCCAGGCAGGCTCTGCTGCAGGTAATGCCTGGGGCCGAAGTCTTGTCTGGGAGCAGTTTGGGGAGGAAAAGGCTGGAAAGTGAGATTTGCAAAGGGAAGGATGTCCTGCTCCCTATAGGAAGGGAATTGGCCGTTGCCCTTTGTTCTTTGCAATTCAAATCAGCCCTTGGGACGATTTTACCCTTTAGAAGTGACCATCAGGTCTGAGCCTGATGAAGGTTCAGTGGGGACACAGCCCCTCAGGTTTTCAGGGATGGGGGAGGGGGATTCATCTGAGCAGCCCCTGTAGTGCTCCTCTTCCCCCTCCCTCATTCCTCAGCCAGAGTCTTCCAGGTGAGATGGGGCAGGTAGGACCCTCACTCCCACCCCTTCCCAAACCATCCCCTGGGGATGCCTCTGACTGTGCCTCCAGCTGCAAAGCACAACTGGTGCCCAGAAACAGGGGGAAGGAATTCCCAGTGCCCTCCCTTGGCTGCTCCCCACCTCAGCCAGGGTTTTACCCCCCCCCCCCCTCTCCAAAATCACCGGTGGGCAGCGAGTAACACTGGGTGCAGACTTGCCTTTCGAGAGGGGAAGGAACAGATCTCAGCAGCTCCAAGGGCAGGACCGTGTGCTGCTCATGGCCAGGGCTGCTGACCCAGCCTGGGGAGAAACGCAGCTTTGCTTCAGTTCATCTTCTTTCTTTTTATTTTGGGGGGGGAGGGGGGCAGATGGGGGCTGGTTGGTTTGTTTTGTTTGGGTTTTTTACTCAAATTTGGATGTATCTGCACAAGAACATAGGGGAGAGCTCTGGATAGACTTATACACTACCCAGTNGGGAGCCTGGGCTGTCCCTGGGCAGGGGGGAGTTGTTTGTATATATTGTATTAATAGGCATGTTTGGCCTCTCGTGTGGTAACTGCTGCAGGTCCTGTTTGGGGCAGCTGGTGTGAAGTTCCCGGTTTTGGGCCTTTGGTTTTGGGTTGTTTTAGGGGTTTGGGTTTGGTTTGGTTTTGTTGGTTTTTTTTTTCCCCCCCCAAGTGGTCAGTGAGGGAGAGCTGACGTGTGTGTTTGTAACTCCTTTCTATCGTCATTTTGACTGCTGATTGGGGTTAGGGGGTGGTTTTGTTTTGGTTGGGGGTGTGGGGTGGGAAGAGAGGTTGGGGTTTGAAATAAAACAGTTGGAAATTGGCTCATGTGCTGCATGTTGTCTCGAGGCTTGAGCCACTGCCTCCCCCCTCACTTGCAGCATCCCTGGTGGGGGGTGGGATGGAGACTCAAAGGGATGGAGATGCACACGTCCAGCTCCTGTCTTTTAACAACCTCCAGTCCAACTGTTACCGTAGAACTGCAACAGCCACCACTAACCCCTGGCCTTCAGCTCCATGGCTTTGGGATCCCTGCAGGAATGGAGACTCCCCCACTTCCCTGGGCAGCCTGGCACAGCGTTTGAAAACCCTTCCACCAAAAAAAATCATCCTAATCTCCACCTTGACTTCTCCCAGGGTCCAACCTGAGGCCGTTTCCTCTTGTCCTGTCGCATTTAATTTGTGAGAAGAGACCAACACCCCCCCGCCTTTCACCTCATCCCCCTCCACAGCCCCTTTCTTGGCTGTGAGAGCAGTGCTTTTTCCCCCCCGCCACCCCTCACCCACTTCCCTGTGCTGAAGCGCTTTGAACGCCCCCGAGTTCGGCAGATCAAAGGCTGTGGAGCGACAGAATGGGGCTGAGGCAGGCGGCACACGGCACCCCTGGCTCTGGTGGGGGATGCTCACAGCCCTGGAGAGCTGCAGCCTTCCTCCTCCTTCCCTGGGTGGGGGGACAGTCAGGAGGTGATGAGGGGCAGCAGCGGTGGGGAACCTCACAACCCTGCTCCTGGCCGCAGGGGTGGGGTGTTGGGGGGGGTGCTTTGCCCTGCTCTCTGCCCCAGTGCCCCAGCCATGGCCACAAGTCCCCAGACTGAGCTCCCTGCAGGGACAAAGGGCTCATTGAGAGCCCAGACGGCCTCTCCAGCCGGGATCCCACAGCTGGGGCCTCCTCATGAATTATTTTCCAGGGGCTGGAGCTGAGAGATGCCAGCAGGCCTCCTCCATCGCCCCCCACACACAACCAACAAACCCCACGGGCAGGATGCTCCCAGCTGGGGAGGGAGAGGGGAGGTTTGGGGGTTCACCCAGCTCTCGGGAGCGTTGTGCTGGCAGGAATGGCTGCACTTGACAGGGACAGCGCCCCAGGGCTGTGGGGGCCCCAGGGCAGGGTTGGGGCACCCCGTCTTTGCCCCTCGCAGCCCCATAAAGCCCCTTTGTCCAGCTGCCTCCGAGCCACCCTGGAAAAGCCCCAACATGGCTGTGCTGCGCACAGATTATTTTTAACATCTCATTAGCATCAGAAAGCAGCAAATCCATCCCCCCAAGTCCCTGGGTGAGGTTTGGAGCCCCCAGACAAAAGCTGCTTTCTTGTGCCCACCTCCCCCCCCAGCCCTCGGGGTGCTGCTGCAGCATCAGGTCCCCGGGACCATCTTGCCCCCACCCCAGTGAAGTCTCCAGGGTAGTGGGGTGCGATGGCTGCGGCGTGGGGGGCTTAGGGGAGCCTGGGGGGCTGAGCATCGCTGGCTCCTGGTGCTGCCCACCCTGTGCCCCAGCCAAAAAAGACCTGTTGGGGTGTCGCTGAGCTGCTCCCCAAGCCCTAAACCCCCTGCTCAGCCACACTGGAATGACCTGGGATGGGGTGGGGAGCATCCTGGACCCTCACCAGCTTGGGGCTGGGCTGTGTTGAGGGGATGGGGTGGGTACTTGGCCCCCTCCCTCGTCCTCACTTGCCCTAATGCCATGGGAGGGAAACTGAGACACAGCCTGAGGGAAACTGAGGCACGGTACAGGGCCATGCACGTGGAGCTGAGGCAGAGCGTGGGGCTGTGCCCAGGGAGCCAAGGCCAGGCCGGGGCTGGGTGCTCCTGGCTGAGGCGTTCAGGGCACGGGCAGGGCACTGGCAGGGCCCCAGCAGGTCACTGGGCTGTCTGGGCCTGGCACCGGTGCTGCCTCCGGGATAATATTTACCCAGGCTGGAGAGCTCGGGCGCCGTGCTGGGAAATGCCACGGCCAGGCCAGGGGCCACGGAACCCGCTGCTGGCAGAGGGGCAGCCAGTGCCACCTGCCCCCTGCCCCACTGCCACCACAACAACCACAGGCGTGGCCACCAGCCCCTGCACTCCAGGGACCACTGCGGCCCCCCAGGGAGCTGGGGGAAGGGGGGAGGGAGGGTGATGAGGAGGGAGTGGGATGGAGGAGGGTAAGGGATGGGTAATGGTTGGGGGGACAGGGGAGGGATAGAGGGGTGGAGGGAGGGAGGAATGGAATGGAGGGATGGTTGGAGAAATGGGGAGTGGGATGAAAAGGGGGTGTGTGGATGGGCAAGAGGAAGGAAGAATGAATGAGGATGGATGGATGGATGGATGGATGGATGGATGGATGGATGAGTGGAGGGATAGAGGGATGGATGGAGGGATGGATGGAGGATGGA
>WBNH01009183.1:99965-253763 GCA_013401255.1 Urocolius indicus | reverse complement strand
TATATATATATAAATATATGAATTTGGGTTAATGAAGAGGTGTTCTGCAGGAAATTCTGACCTTGTGTACACGAATCTGTTTGGTTCTGGGATGCAGTGCTTTTGAGATGAGAAAGGGCTGTTCCGACCCAACGGGAAACAACAGGGAAACAGTTTTCTTCCCTAACTCAGGCGAGGACGCCTGCGGTTGTGTTCGCTGCTCGGCGGCGCTTCGATGCCATTTTAAGAGGTTAAATGAGTTTGCAAAGGCTGCGGGGCGGGAGGAGATCGGGTTACCGGCTCCGCATTCCAGCGCCGCCGCTGCGCCGGCCCCGTCCCGGCCCCGTCCCGTCCCGGCCCCGCCAGCCCGCCCAGAGCCCGGGGCGGTGCTCTGCCAAGGGGCCGCGGACAGGGAGCCCGCCCCTCCTCATCCGCCTCGCTGCCCCGCTCGGCCGCGGCCTTTTGGGGCCCTTCTTACTACGTGTGAGAGACGCCGTCTCATCCACGGTTTTTCGCTTCCCGAGGGTTTCGGGGTGGGGGCGATGGGTTGTCTCTGAGTGAGCGTAAGAACTGCTTAGGAAAGAACTTCATCGGAGGTATTTTTATATATCAGAAATCCTCGTGGCTCTACTGATTCTTGCACTTGAAACTTTCTTTGAGAGATGAAGTTAATCCTGATGCATTTATTACCGTTTTTCAAGTTACTACCTATATTTACAGTATTATGTAAATACTAGGTAAATATTTACTTTTCATGGAGACATACCTTTGTCTGTTTTGCTTGTTTTCCCATCACTTTCCATGGATACAAAACAGCAATTTGAAGTAACGCCGTTGTAAGGATTGTATAATTTCCATTTAATGTTTGCACTGCAGCAACACTCAGTTGTTCCTTGGCAGAACAATGGTTGTGTACTTAGTGCACACTTTTTAAAGCCTTCACCGTTAAAAAAAAACACAAACAAAAAAAAAAAAACCTGCAGGAGAGTGTCACTAATGCTTTTTATAATAGAGCTCGGTTTGTATTTAAAGTTTCAAGTTGACTTTGGAACAGAATGCTCTGTGAAATATTTATTGTAGTTGTTACAGTGCAGAAATACAACATAAGTTTATATGTATTCATCCTGTCAGGTCATTAACACACGTCTTGTGTGCTGCTGTCAGTCTACAGAAATATTTTCAGGTAAAAGGAACTAAGGAAGAAATCTAATGTCAATTGGTTACTGTCTGCTCTACAAGTTTAAAAATCTGATCATAAACTTTTAGGGAAGGTTTAAATTACCCTATGGTCAATAAAATTCGACCTTAAAAGCAAAAATGGAAAAAGACTCAGTATCTTGTTTTCTTAGTAAGATTATATATAGTAAAAATAAATTACTTGATCACCCCATCTACTCTTTAGCCAAATTCTTCTCAGTGTTTTCTCAGCTCATTGTGTCTTTCAAAATGAATATAGTGTTGGTTATAAAATGTTTATTCCTAAAAAGCAGTATGCAGTGGTTGCAGCTGCTGTTGAGAATATATAGAGAGATATATATATAAAAAGATAACTCATACAAAGTTTAAAAAAAAACCCAACAAAACACAAAAACAAAACCACAAAAAACAACCAAGCAAAAAAACCACAACCAAAATCCCAAAGCAACACCTCCAAAACCTTTTGGTTTCTGTGTTCCTGTGTGTACATCTGTAATGGGGTTTAGCACAGTTCAGATAGTTTCATCATTTCTAAGCTCATATATCGGTGCATATAATACCTAGAAGTGAGAAAAGGATTGTAAATACATAAATAATGTGTTTACTTGTGCCAGTTCAGTAACTTCAGACACTCTTAACTTTAATGAAGTCCCTGTGCTGTGATCCAGGGTAAATTGGTACATGCAGAGCTCTGGGTAAAATTTTATCACCAATACCCAACTTCTGCCTTAGTTGAAACAGAGTGTAGCTGCTGCAGTCGCTCTGTAAGTTAGCAACGAACATATGTGAGTTATGTTGCTTCCTCCCACGCACACTTACCTTGCAAAATGTTTGCACAGATCTTCATAGCAACACTTCCCTTAATGTGCCGTGGCAAGCAACAAAATTCTTTTGACACTAAAATAACCTGGTAGCTGAGCTAACAACCTTGCAAATGGAGTATGTGCTATATGTTTCTACTGTTGCTTTTGCTTTAAAACTCTCAAATATTTGTTTGTCTGTCTGATAGGCCAGTACAATAGTGAGTGGTTCATTCTGTGTCTTTCGCTTCTTCAGTTGTATTCCATCTAACAATTATAGTGACCAGGTTAAGTAATTTTGTTGTGCTGATCTGTCAGAAATCCAATCTATCAAAAACAAACCCAAACCAACAAAACATGGAAATCCCAACACCAAACCCATTGCTTCAATTGTTTGAGAAACCTCATGCATTGGTTTCATGGGCTGCTCTGGTGTGCAGCTGGGGGCATAATAGTGGGATCAAGACTAAACTTTTTGGGCTTTGCTCACAACGTTACTGAATTAGAACAGAAATCATCACCGTCAGGCTGCAAACTTGGCCTTCCAAGTCTAGGTCCTCCAGCACGAGAGAGACTAATGCAATGGCATGGTCTGCAGCAGAGGGGCTGCCAAGTGCCAGGTGTGTTTGTTCAGCCTGCAGAAGTCTGAGGAATGATCTGTTGGTTGTCTTCAGCTACTTAGTAAATGAGTGTTTTAGAGAAGATGTAGCTAAAGTCTTCCCAGGAGTGTGTATTGAAAATGTGATAAATTAGTGGTTGCAAGTTACAGCAGGGCGATTTCTTGTTGGATTTAAAAAGAAAAACAGTAAAATGGTGAACTACTGAGGCATGCTGCTGAGAAGAGACTGCAGAACTGCCACTCTTGGATGTATTCAGAATATTACTGGACAAAGTCCTGAGTTGGTGCTTCCATCCAGCTGCAACTTAGATGTGTGGGGTTTCTAATTGGTGTGGTCACCCTGTCTTCAGTTCGTGTCTCATCTGATTTGTAACCCAGTCTAACAGGTTGTTTGGTTGGTCATTTCATGCAACTGAGTTAGTGAATGGAGGACAGGAGCAGAAGTTACTCGACCTTGTTCAACACCAGCTGTGTTAACCTGGTTAGAGTGGTTACTTATGATTTGTATTGTGTATCAGATTTGTGAAAATGGAAACTGTAACTTGACTGGACATCTTGCAAGTGCACAGTTGAGGGAAGAACTCAGCTAATAGACTTGACATTGAGTGATGGCCTTTTTATTGAAGGGTTACATTGGTGGGTGTTTCTAGTATATTTTTCTTCAGAAGAGGACTTCACAAGTTTTTGTTCTTGTTGTTTCAATTCTAAAATTAGCTGCTTGTAACTAAAGTTTGTGTATTTCAGATGGCCTGAGTTCTAGCTTTCTAAAGGTGAGGGCATGTGGTAGTCTTCTATTCTCTGATTTAAGTCTGTCTTTATACAGAGAACTGAGGCAGGAGAGCTGCCAAATGGCTCAGTGCTTTAGGCAATCTGGAAATTTCAATCTGAATATTTTGTCAGTGGGAGCTATTGCGTGGATGCCTAGCTCCTTTTTTTTTATTTAGTCTGATCACTTAGTTGTCTAAATAGATTTGGGCTCCTATTTTATTTGAAATCTCAGCAATCGTACTAGCAGAAGTTAACTGTACAAAGTATCACGCTGCAACATTTACTGCTTACGGTTTTTTTTAAAATTGGGGGCGTTTGTTACCTGCGAATGAGAACGTGAGACGATGAATGTTAAATGTTGTTTGCTTCTAAGAGCATATTTGAAACAATGGAAAGACTTTAAAAAATGCTGAAGTTCTGAAGTGTTTCTTCTGTCAGTGTTAGATTTGGCAGTGGTTCACAAACATTAGAAACAGTTTGCCAGGAAAGGAGTAACTCTTAATGTACTTCTTGTGAGTCCTACGATTTTTCTGCAATTGTTAAAATTCTATTGTAGGACTTAGAATGGTGACTTTTAGGAGAACCAGAAGTAGTTTTCTTCCTTTTGTGAGGTAGGATACAAAATGGCTATAAGTGGAACTGTTGACCTGTAAGCAATTGTTTTTATATAGATATAATAAAAAACTGACAGCAATCTTTTTCCAGCCTATGTTTATGCACATCGAGTTTCAAAATTCAAGAGAGGACAATGGAGTAATTTCCATAATAATATGTAATAAACTCTGACAGGTTTTGAATTGGTGTTCTGGCTATTTGCAAGTCTTGCACAAGTAAGTAATTACATTCTTTTTCCAGCTGGATTTTTCTTGTCTTTGTTATCAAATGTGAATGTTACAACTCAACTCCACAGAGTCCTATATTTTAATTTTTTTTTTTTTTAAATAAAGTTGTTAAAGAAACTATGTTAGAACTTGGTGGAGGACCAGAAACCTGAAGGCAGATTACCAAACTAGAGAAAATTCCCCAGATATGAAAGGCAAGAATTTTTTCACCTGTTCTTTGTATATTTTCCAAGTATCAGCTGTGTACTGGCATCAAGATCTGTTAGCCTTATCCACTTGTTAATACCTCTTTCAGTGTTGACAGTTTCAAAATGACAGTTTCTATTCTGCATGTATATAAATATATGAAGATAACTTCAAAGGACTAGTGTAAGATTGCAAGTCATGTTTACTTGTAAGATGTAACTTAAGCCCGAAACCAGAGTATTCATAGAATAGTTTGGGTTGGAAGGGACCTTTAAAGGTCATCTAGTCCAACACTTTGCAATGAGCTGGGACATCTTCAACTAGTTCAGGTTGCTCAGAGCCCCTCTAACCTGACCTTGAATGTTTCCAGGGATAGGTAATCTTCTGCTTCTCTGGGAAACCTGTTCCAATGTCTTGCCATCCTCATGGTAATTTTTTTTCCTTTATATACAGTCCGAATTTACCCTCTTTAGTTTAAAACCATTACCCCTTGTCCTACCACAGTGGGCACTACTAAAGTTTGTCACCTTGTTCCTTTATTTGTTTACATTGGGCATTAATAGCCATTGTGCAAGTGTAACTTCTATATAACCTTTCCCTCTCCCCACAAACATCAACAGAAGGTGGAAATACAAGTATTTAGTATTTCCCTTGGCTTTTATTAGAGCTGTACACTTGATGTTTACTTTTTTTCCTGCTGCTTTTAATTAAATTTTATTGCAACATCAACAAGAAATAGAATGGATCTGTGAACTGGGAAGTTTTCTCAAATATGGCTGCAGTTTTATCAAAGAAAACACATCTGTTTTTTCATTAGGTGGCGGGGTTTTTTCTTGTTGTGTTTTCCTCTTGCATTAACTTGCACTTTGAAAACAGTCTATGTCCTTGGAGCTCCTTGGATTTTTGGCCTTTCTGCCTTATGTTTTAGATTTTTTTGTGTGTGTGTCATTTAAATTTGAATGTTCAATTTAAATATTATTGCTGTCAGAAAGTAGAGGTGCTCCTGCAGAGGATTAGCTAATCAAAGAAGTGAAAATTGTTCATCCCCTCATATATTCCTTGTAGCAGCTTTATTTGAAAATCTCACATGAAAAGTGGCCTTTTTGATTATTTTTAGTAGCATCAAAGGAAGTCTTTTTAAGGAGGATAAAATAAAGATAATGAGATAAATGTAATAAAGATAAGACTAGATTATAGGCAACTTCCTGTCATAATTGTTGTGTGGTGTTTCATAGTACTGCAGTAGCAGGCATCATGATTTCGGTAGTTCCTAGAGTCTCCATAAACTATTTCAGTTTCACTGTTGCTGACAGTGGCTTGGAAAGCTCTTTATCNTTTGTTACCTGCGAATGAGAACGTGAGACGATGAATGTTAAATGTTGTTTGCTTCTAAGAGCATATTTGAAACAATGGAAAGACTTTAAAAAATGCTGAAGTTCTGAAGTGTTTCTTCTGTCAGTGTTAGATTTGGCAGTGGTTCACAAACATTAGAAACAGTTTGCCAGGAAAGGAGTAACTCTTAATGTACTTCTTGTGAGTCCTACGATTTTTCTGCAATTGTTAAAATTCTATTGTAGGACTTAGAATGGTGACTTTTAGGAGAACCAGAAGTAGTTTTCTTCCTTTTGTGAGGTAGGATACAAAATGGCTATAAGTGGAACTGTTGACCTGTAAGCAATTGTTTTTATATAGATATAATAAAAAACTGACAGCAATCTTTTTCCAGCCTATGTTTATGCACATCGAGTTTCAAAATTCAAGAGAGGACAATGGAGTAATTTCCATAATAATATGTAATAAACTCTGACAGGTTTTGAATTGGTGTTCTGGCTATTTGCAAGTCTTGCACAAGTAAGTAATTACATTCTTTTTCCAGCTGGATTTTTCTTGTCTTTGTTATCAAATGTGAATGTTACAACTCAACTCCACAGAGTCCTATATTTTAATTTTTTTTTTTTTTAAATAAAGTTGTTAAAGAAACTATGTTAGAACTTGGTGGAGGACCAGAAACCTGAAGGCAGATTACCAAACTAGAGAAAATTCCCCAGATATGAAAGGCAAGAATTTTTTCACCTGTTCTTTGTATATTTTCCAAGTATCAGCTGTGTACTGGCATCAAGATCTGTTAGCCTTATCCACTTGTTAATACCTCTTTCAGTGTTGACAGTTTCAAAATGACAGTTTCTATTCTGCATGTATATAAATATATGAAGATAACTTCAAAGGACTAGTGTAAGATTGCAAGTCATGTTTACTTGTAAGATGTAACTTAAGCCCGAAACCAGAGTATTCATAGAATAGTTTGGGTTGGAAGGGACCTTTAAAGGTCATCTAGTCCAACACTTTGCAATGAGCTGGGACATCTTCAACTAGTTCAGGTTGCTCAGAGCCCCTCTAACCTGACCTTGAATGTTTCCGGGGATAGATAATCTTCTGCTTCTCTGGGAAACCTGTTCCAATGTCTCGCCATCCTCATGGTAAATCTTTTTCCTTTATATACAGTCCGAATTTACCCTCTTTAGTTTAAAACCATTACCCCTTGTCCTACCACAGTGGGCACTACTAAAGTTTGTCACCTTGTTCCTTTATTTGTTTACATTGGGCATTAATAGCCATTGTGCAAGTGTAACTTCTATATAACCTTTCCCTCTCCCCACAAACATCAACAGAAGGTGGAAATACAAGTATTTAGTATTTCCCTTGGCTTTTATTAGAGCTGTACACTTGATGTTTACTTTTTTTCCTGCTGCTTTTAATTAAATTTTATTGCAACATCAACAAGAAATAGAATGGATCTGTGAACTGGGAAGTTTTCTCAAATATGGCTGCAGTTTTATCAAAGAAAACACATCTGTTTTTTCATTAGGTGGCGGGGTTTTTTCTTGTTGTGTTTTCCTCTTGCATTAACTTGCACTTTGAAAACAGTCTATGTCCTTGGAGCTCCTTGGATTTTTGGCCTTTCTGCCTTATGTTTTAGATTTTTTTGTGTGTGTGTCATTTAAATTTGAATGTTCAATTTAAATATTATTGCTGTCAGAAAGTAGAGGTGCTCCTGCAGAGGATTAGCTAATCAAAGAAGTGAAAATTGTTCATCCCCTCATATATTCCTTGTAGCAGCTTTATTTGAAAATCTCACATGAAAAGTGGCCTTTTTGATTATTTTTAGTAGCATCAAAGGAAGTCTTTTTAAGGAGGATAAAATAAAGATAATGAGATAAATGTAATAAAGATAAGACTAGATTATAGACAACTTCCTGTCATAATTGTTGTGTGGTGTTTCATAGTACTGCAGTAGCAGGCATCATGATTTCGGTAGTTCCTAGAGTCTCCATAAACTATTTCAGTTTCACTATTGCTGACAGTGGCTTGGAAAGCTCTTTATCTGCTTTCCAGTGGTAGCTGTATTTCCTGGTGGTGCTGTGCAATTGGTGTTTCATGCAATTATTTGTCCTAAAAACATAATATCGGAACAGTCTGAAGTATTAAATGAGCTCTTCTGTTTGTTCAGTGTTATATCCTGTCATGCTTTTAAGCAAAGAGAATGCCTTGCAGCTCATGAAATTATATCTAAAGTTAGAGCTTAAACTGTGAGAACTTGTAATATTCATGGCTGCATGTAAAGGGTATAAGAATTGTAAAAGTCTAAAATCTTTTTTTTTTAAATGTAGATTTAAAAAAAATAAAAATCCAGGTGCTGAAAAAGTTGTAGAAAATAATGTACTGTTACTGTGCATTAACAGAAAAGCTCTTCATTGTTACTTCATATGCAGTAGACAAATATATTATCATTACAAATATATTAACATCAAAGGGAGGCCTTAAGGGAATCTTCACCTTTTAGTGGATTAAGGGGGAAACCTAGTGAACAAGGACGAGAAAACGACTGAGGTAATTCATGCCGCCTTTGCCTCAGTCTTAAATATAAAAAAAACAGTGTTTTTCTGGGCACTTGTCCACCAGAGCTGGAAGACAGCAATGAGGGACAGACTGAAGCTGCCTTAGTGCAAAGGGAAATGGTGTGTGACCTGCTGCTTCAGCTTGACACACACAAGTCAATGGTGCCAGACAGAATCCATCCAAGGTGCTGGCGGAAATGCTCGCCGAGCCACTCTACATCATCTACCAGTAGTCCTGGCTCACTGGGGAGGACCCAGAGGACTGGAGGATGACTAATGTGACACTCATCTACAAGAAGAGATGGAAGGAGGATCCTGGGAACTACAGGTATATCAGCTTGACCTTGGTGCCAGGAAAAGTTAAGCCATCCTGAGGCACATACAGGAAGAATAACCAAAAGTTCAGGCCCAGCCAACGTGGCTTCATGAAGGGCAGGTCCTGTTTGACCAATTTCATCTCCTTCTATGACAAGATGACCCACTTAGCGGATGAGCGAAAGGCTGTGGATGTGGACTTCAGTAAGGCCTTTGCGTTCTCCCGCAGCACCCTCATGGAGAAACTGTCCATGGCTTCGATGGATCTACTCTATGATGTGTGGAAAAACTGTCTGGATGGCCGGGCCCAGAGAGTTAGAGTGAATGGAGTTGCAAACGGTTGGCAGCTGGTCACCAGTGGTGTTCCCCAGGGCTCAGTGCTGGGGCTTGTTTTGTTTGACCTCTTTATCAATGATCTGGATGAGGGGATTGAGTGCACCCTAAATGAATTTGCAGATGACACCAAGCTAGGCAGGTGTGTAGACCTGCGTGAGGTTAGGAAGGCTCTTCAGAGGGACCTGGACAGGCTGGAGCAATGGGCTGAGGCTAATTACATGACGTTCAACAAGGCCCAGTGCTGGGTTTTACACTTGGCCCAGAACAACTCTATGCGGTGCTAACAGGCCTGGGACAGAGTGGCTCGAGATGTGTCTTGTGCAAAATACCTGGGCATGTTAATCAATAGCCAGCTGAACATGTGCCCAGGTGGCCAAGAAGGCCAATGGCATCCTGGCCTATGTAAAAAATATTGTGACCAGCAGGATGAAGGAGGTGATTGTCTCCTTGTACTCGGTGCTGGTGAGGCCACATCTCAAATACAACAATCCTCCACTTCTAGGCCCCTCACCACAAGGATGCTGATGTGCTGAACCATGTCCAGAGATGGACAACGAAGCTGGTAAAGGGTCAAGAGAACAAGTCTGATGAAGAGCGGCAGAGAGAGCTGGGGATGTTTAGCTTAGAGAAGAGGAGACTGAGGGGAGACATGATCACTCTTTACAGAGTTGTAGTGAGATGGGGGTTGACCTCTTATCTCTAGAAACGAAAGACGGAACACAAGGAAATGGGTTAAAGTTGTGCCAGAGGAGGTTTAGATTTCACATCAGGAAGAACTTTTTCACTGAAGGGGTTATGATGCATTGGAAGGGCTGCCCAGGGAGGTGGAGTCACCATCCCTAGGGATATTGAAAAGAGACCTTGGTGAAATGCTGAGAGATATGGTGAGGGGCTTGGCAGTGTGAGGTGACTGGTTGGACTTGATGATCTTAAAGATCTTTTCCAACTCGTAATGATTCTATGAATTTGCTTTTTCAGATGCTGCTCTATAGAGTTGGTGCACCTGAACCAGCATGTCAGGCCTGAGGAGATTTGAGGCAAGCACTTCCCCTGCTGTGTAGCCAAGTTGAATTCTGGAGTGTTTTCATTTCTGTCTAGAAAGGAGCAGTAGCTAAAACAAAGCTGTTCTTCTCTCTATATGTCTTTACCTTACCTCTTTCATTATCTTAAGCACCTTCCCTCCTCTTCATCCCGTTCAAAGTATAAATATTTTCAGTTATTCAATTATTCAAGGCACCTTCCTATACCTTGCTGATAAACTTTTCCTTGTTATAACCTTTGAAGTTGATAGAGGGTGAAATCTTGTTCTTCATTCTCCTGTTAGTATGCGTTTGAAAGTCTTATCTATCGACTTGGAGAGAAGTATTGCATCATTTTGCTTGTGTTTTTCCTGTATTTGGCATAACATATTCTGTATCTTTTAAAAGCATCTTTGTAATGCAGTTTTCAAATGATCAGGTTGTTTGTGGGGGTTTTTTGCTCCTTTTTTCCCTCCAGGGGCAGGTTTTAGGGTTCTGAAGCTGCTTTTCAGTTTGTCAACTTTAGGATCAGGTTACAAGTAATGTGATAAGAATTAGGTATCTGAACTGCTGCTATTTTCCAGTATCTAAGAATGTTCCTCTTGAGATAATTTATTAATATTTTGCTACTTTTAACAAGGAGAAACTACATGCAGGTCTCAGCTTATTTCGTGAAAGAAAACACATACCCTCAAACAGCCCAAAAAAATCCCACCTTCCCCAAACCAGTTTGCTGGACTCTGCACGGAGAAACTAATCTGTTGTACAAACAGCAGCACATAAGGTTCTATTGACAAAGAGATAAACCTCACCCCTGAGTGAGCATGTAGACAAGGAAAGCCCACAATCCCTTCATCCATCAGAAGTCTTTTTTAATGCTTAAATCTTTAAGCTTTTTTAGCTATATCTTCAAAAATGTGTATTGTGGAGTTGCCTTTTCCCCCAGAGTTGGCTTAGGAAACACAAAATAACCTGAGGCCATTTTATGCCTCAACAAGAGCTAGCAGTCATAGAATGGTAGGGGTTGGAGATCATATAGTCCAACTCCCCTGCTAAAACAGTTCCACCTATATCAGGTCACCCAGGGATGCATCCAGGTGGGTTTTGAAGACCCCCAGAGAAGGAGCCTCCACACCCTCCCCGGGCAGCCTGTGCCACTGATCCCTCACCTGAATAGTAAAATATTTTTTTCTTATGTTTAAATGGAACTTTTTGTGTTCCAGCTTCATTCCATTACCCCTGTCCTGTCACTAGATACAACAGAAAAAAGAGATGTCCCAACTTCCTGACATCGACCATTTAGGTATTTGTAAATATTAATGACAATCTGCCCCGGTCTCCTCTTACTTAGTCCTATCAGTTCTGCTCAAGGATACTACTAGGAGTTCATTGTTTCCTCTGGATGTTCACTGCTCCCTTCTCCAATTTTAGGAAAGGCCAGGACCCGTGTAGTCTGATCTACAAGAGGTTTTGGTGGTTTGGCAGTCTAAAACTGATTTAATCAGATCATTTAATTCTCATTTAACATTCTGGTTTATTAGAGATAGATATCCTGTATTTTAAAGAACTTGAAAATTTCTGGGTCTCACTTGATTTAGACATACACACATAAGCAAAATATATTACAGCTCATCCTCTAACTTTAAGCTGTGTTTGTTATTGTTCTTACCCCAGATATTCTTTTTCTTTCTAAACAAGGATGAGTTAGATTATGGAGATGCTTATTTTACTCTAATGGCAGGCATCTGCTCTAGTGCCTGCCAGAATATGATTGCATGCTTCTTTGATCAAGATATAGTTGCATTGCTTGGATCTTTCGAGTTCTGTTTTCTTTTTAAATATAAAGAGCTGTAAGCTTGTTATTGAGTAGTGTGGTTCTGTTTAAATATACTCAAATATTTGTTCTATTTTAGTTTTGAGAATATACTAATGTTGAGAAGGAATGTGCAAGAGTACTGCTTCTATTCAGCAGAACTTCTGCTTAAACATATGCACTTCTGTTTACTTTTTTACTGTTTTGTCTTGTGACTATTCTAGAGCCAGCTAGAACCAAGTCAGGCTTTCTAATCTTCTTTGTGCTTGAAAGCCGTTTCCTGACTTGCAGTCACGGTATACTTCAATAAATCACTTAGTTAATGTAGGGACATATCTGGGGTACATACTTTTCTTTTGCGCCTGTTAATGCAAGTAACCAAGAAAGTAACCTGGTTTTGACCCTGCTTTGAGTTGGTAGTAGAGCTAATAGTGAGGGAAACTGTCCGCTTCTGTGGGGCAATGTGAAAGATACTCCAATAAACAGGGCCTGCTGCTGCATGGCTGTGTCATTCTTTGTCAATGTTAGTCATTTTCAAAGCTACTTATAAAAAAGTGGGAGGTTATTTCATCCTTCCTAACGTTCTGTGGTTTATAAGGAAGGGGAAGCTACAGAAATAACATTTCTTTATGGTTTTATGTTCTGAAGATGTTGGAATATCAAACTTGTTCCTTCTTGGCTTGTTAAGATGTATAATCTTAACAAATTTGAAGTCTGTAACCTGTACATTTTTTCTTCAATTGTTTGTTCCAATAATTGCATTTCAGATTTGAACAAGCAACAGTGGTCATGATGGTGTATGAATATATCTCCCTTTTATAATCTTGTTTAATTCAGTGTTATACATATGAAAGCTTTAACTGAAGTACCTTGCTGTATCAAACCGGGAATGCTGAAGTTCCAGTAAGTCGTGAGTAGGCTGAAATTTGTTTCTGCAATGAGTAAGGAAATTCAGTGGCTTTCTGATTTGGTGGGAATGATGTTATGCTGGAAGGGCCTACCTGTGCGTGAAAGTATTCTGAAGAATGCTCCTGTTGGTGAGATTTTTAAGTCCTGTACAAGTTTGTTACTTGAGCGTGCACGTAGATGAAGCTGAATTTCTTTAGAGCCCAGGAGTTACTCACTTGCAGTTGTGCCCTTTTCTCCCTGAATCTTTTGAGTCATCATATGTATAGTCTGTATTCTGCATTATTGAATATTAAAATGCAGAAACATAAGAGTCGAGACAACTACATATGAAGCTCTTTGTTGCCTTCCCCAAAGCTTCACAGTACTGATTGCTATTTTATAAATAGTTTTATAAGTTTTTTTAGAAGTCAGCTGCAAGTAACAGTATTTAACTGCAATTTTGCCTCAGTAGGTCTATAAAATAGATGGCACGCATTCGAAGCATTAAATCATCTGAGGCTCATACAAAGCTTTTGCATAGCCTGTAAAGAAGCTACCAATGTTAACCATTTTGCTGGTTCTTTTATTTCTCTTTCTATTAACCCTGATACTTGCTTGACAGTTTAATAGAATCCAGATGATTCTCAGCAAAGAGAGGACAGAGGTTACCTCTGTATTTGAACTCCTTTTTCATTTTTTTCTCAGTTAAAGTAAGAATTTTATTCACTTCTTTGAGTAGGAACTGAAATACCGAAGCTAAGGAAAAAATCAAAGATGTTCTGTTTCCCGTTCTTTTGAATATCCTGGAAAATAATAATGGCACAGCAATTACTTACAGTAGTTAATTTAACTGTAAAGTATGTTTTACCTTTTTGTTTAAAAATTATGTATTGCAGCATATAATAATGATACATCTGAAATAGCTCTACTTCCATCTTTATTTTTTTTCCCAAAGTGTTTTTGTTTGCTATGGATTTTTTAGAAGTTTTAATATTTGAAGCTAGCAACAAATGGGACAATGCTGGAAAGATAAAAGGTCTTCCTCTGATGATCTGTGCTCCATGCAATGGAACTTTGTGTCCACTAAATTCAAAGTGATCCCGTACATGAGGAGCTCGGCTTGGTTAGTCTGAACCAGAGGTGTGTGTGGTGTTTTCAGGTTTGAGGAATTTTACTAGAGATTGTTCTCTGTTCATTGACTTTGGGGCAAAAGGAAACCCACATAAATGCACTTAACTGTAATATATCCAGTGTGCCTTGAGCAGTCTTTGAGCAGTGGAGAATCCACTGCAGTCATGGGTTAATCAATCTATAACTGATAACTCTTTTAAGTGTATTTCCTGTTTGAATTTAGATGAGATTCAAGTGTCAGCTGTTGCTTCTTGTTCACTAAACAGAAAAAGCTGCTAGTGTTAGAGGGTTTGGGGTGTTTTTTTTCCTTGTCACATTTAAGACACTTGACACTGTTGCTTTAGTTTCTTGCATCAGGACAAACTTTCCAGAACTAAAATAAACATGACATTTTCAAAAATGTTATTGAGCAATATAAATATCACAAATGTACAAATTTCCCCGATGATCTCTCTGAATGTTGATGGAAAAGCTTTTATATTATACATTTTACCATTATGGAACACAGACAGTGAAGTGTAACCTATTTTCTTTGCCTCCCAGGAATAAAATAACTTCTCGTTTGGAGCATGTGTTGCTATAAAGCATGTATTAAACTGTGTGTTCCTATCTCAGGAGTCTTCTCCAACCCCAAATATGCTTAATTGGCTAAAAACCAATTGATGCTTGTTTTCTCCCTCTTGCCCCATCTTCTGCGAGCTTTGTGCTCGTCCCTAAAATGACATGTCCTGTCTTGTTAAGTGCAGCAGCGAATGATCACTTGTACTTGCCAGGTCTATCTTGGAACGCTCTATTCATCCACAACTTATTGGATGATGCTCTAACTTCTTTATTAGTATATTTAAATGTGCCTGAAGGAAAACGTCTGTCAGATTTATTAGCATGTGTCAGCATTGTCAGAGTGGTTAAAGGTATCTTCAGAATACCAAGCACATTGGAATTCTCAGTAGGCCTAAGCAGATGGATTCTTTATACCTTGGGTGGTAGCACACTTCTGGTGCCTTCTGGCAGAAGAAGGATTGGATTTAGGATTGAATTTAGGCATTTTTCCGTCAGGATACAGCCCATGTTTTTTGTAGTATTCATAGAATGAAGTTAGTTTTGCTATATAAAATAAACCTGTCTCCAGACAGTTAACCAGAAGACATCTATATTGTTTTCTCCAAGTGGCCTGTCACCAGTATTCACCACTAGTTTTTTCATGATGAGTTTTCTAAAAAAAAAAAGGAGCGGGGAGTTGAGGGGCAGAAAAAAGAGAGCAAGCTTAGTTTTCTTTCATCTTCTTAAGGAGACCACCGGTAGTCCTGTGCATTTGGAGAAGAGAATCTAAGATCAGATGAACTGTGAAATTCTTCAGTGTTACTTCTGAATATATAAATTAGTAAGAGATGCAAGAGGCCAGATGAGATATTTAGGTAACTATATAGAGCATGTCCAGGAAATTTCTGTTGAGTTTGCATGCCTTATGATCGTCTGTGCCTTGTTTTATGTTCAAGTCTGTTATGTATGAGTTTTTAAAAATACATCTATTTTTAGAAATCCTAGGTCACGTTGAAAGCATCCATGATTTGATAGCCAAAGTACTACACACAGTGTAACCTTCCAGCATTCTGAATGTATAATTGTTAGACTTAATAACTGAAACAGCTGAGAATTTTTGAGCAGCTTACTCTCTACACTGAACTACCCATGGATATTACTACTTCTGTGATGCGGCATTGCCTTAGCTGAACCTATTAATCTCAGCTGCAGCAGACAGTTCAGGCCATGGTAGCTTGAGTTTAGACTTGCAAATTGAGTCCTGTGTCATCATGCAAGTAATAAGGATGGAAATTCTTTTAATGGTCGTAACTTCTGTGGTCCTAACAAGTGGAAGGCTACTTCAGCAGTATCCAGTTTGTTTTATTACTTGGTATTTTTCTTCTAATTCCTCTAATTTTTTTTTTTATCCTGAAATAAATTTCAGGGAGCAAATGCACAAGAATAAATCCTTAGTGTAGACTTATTAATCAAAGAGATTTTTGAGTTGTTTTTATTTTTTTTTTTAAGTGTAAAATGTCTTTAAAAAAAGGACCGCAATTTATGTTTTCTGGGGATGAGACTAATAAAGAGATTTGTGGTATCAGGAAGAGTACACTCCTGTTTTCTCAAACAGATGAGGGAAAGTTCAGTCCATTTGAGATCAGATGCAGTGAAGTGCTACCAAGGTGTAATATACAGAAGTGGCTTCTTGTACCATTGAATTATGAAAAAATGTTGCAACTTTTAATTCTGTATCTTCTTTACCAAAGACTTCTGATTGTTTCTGTAATATCAGTTAATTGCAGAATGCCAGAACATCCCTTTAGATAGCCTTATAGAACATTGTGTGTTTGAATGGTATTGGATTGTGACTTGCTGATTTTTTTTTTTTTTTCCAAAATAATCTAATGTGTAGACCATGAAAATACCTAAGTCTTAGATACTACACTTGGACCAAATGAGTTCTGATGTTGTCTAGAATGATTTGACGTATCTTTATACGTCTGACTTTTTGTCTTGCTATACAGTATTGTAAATTTAGTTTAAAGAGAACAGGAAACTGGATATAATGTCTTCTGTTTTTAGCTAAAAGCTGTTGTCTGCAAAAGGCTTTTGTGCTTGGTTGTCACATCTAAACAGGTTTTTTTTTGGAGAGGGCTGAAAATTCTCTAAGCATCCTATCACAATTTCACAGAAATGAGATGTGTTCTAGGGTATATGGGTGGGCCTACTGGAAATCAAAATTTACACACACATGATTATCAACAGCTGGACTCTCCAAAGGATGCATGGATCTCTTGCAACATTCTAAGCCATCTCATCTGCTTCTTATTTCAGCATACTTACTGTAGTCAGTTTTTCCCAAAGCAGTATTGATAAGTCATAATTAGTCTGAAGGAAAACACTCTTTAATGTGTTTTAATAAAATTTTAGTGTTGATTAAAGAAATTATGCGTTGTGGGATTTTTTCTATCATGAGAGATGGCATCAATAAGAACCAAACTTTAGGGTTTAGTGTGTAAATATGAATCATCTTCTCGATGTTCTTGGTATGATACACACTTAATGAATTTCATCTAAATGTAGTTTTTTTGCTTTTGTAGTCACAGACAATTTTAAGTTTTAATGATAGCTGACTGATTCATTTTACTTTACAGTGGTGGAAACAAATGCAAATTTTAAGGTTTATGTGTTTCAGCAGAACATGGATTTTACGAAGCGAGGCAAGAATTCTGTGCTTTTGTGCCACTAATGCCCATAGGATTTTGGTTTTGGTACAGGACATTTAATGGAATATGTGCATTTTTATAGCTCCAAGGAAAAAAACTAAATGTTCAGCTCTGTGCCAAGTACTAACTTCCGGACTTAAAGGTTCCATATTCTTTTTAAATGGTTCTCAACACTGACAACTCAAAGGCATGATGACAGACCTTCAACTGTTTTTGTTGTCAGATCCAATACGGGAAAACATTTATACTTTGATTTTTTTCTGTTGTGAAAGATCCAGTTAGCCTAGGTACACACAGGTGTTTATTTTGCTTTTGGGGAGGAACACTTTTCAGCTAATAAAGAAGTGGCTTTATGATTTTTAGAAGAATGTTAATTGTAAGGACTTTTAGTTCTTCAAGTCTGTTGAAGCTGCTA
The DNA here is from genome assembly GCA_013401255.1 of Urocolius indicus. Taxonomy (NCBI): domain Eukaryota; kingdom Metazoa; phylum Chordata; class Aves; order Coliiformes; family Coliidae; genus Urocolius; species Urocolius indicus. The sequence continues at coordinate 236,308 of WBNH01009183.1, read as the reverse complement.
AAACTATCTAGATATGTTTGTATTCTCCTGTCTGAATGAAAAGTAGTATTTTTTTTTTTTACTCCAGCACATCTGTTGCATTGATTCTCCCAGAAGTATTATTTTACTCTCTTGAATATTAGAGTGTAATATATGTCATTTGCTGTGGCTAAGACTTATGTATGTGGTAAGTCTGTTCATGTTGAAGGCCTTTAACGGTATAGGAGATAGTGGGGTGGTGTGTCTGGGGTGTCTCCTGATTTCCTTAAAGATACTGTCATGCTTCCATGTGTTCAGAGCTGTTGAGATGATGACTTTGACTTACTAGTTTGCTTAAGGCAATGAGCTCCCTGGAAAGGTTTTCTCATTCCCAACTGTGTGTTCCAGTCACTTGTGTTCTTCGTTAGAAGTTACCAACCCAGCAAGTTATTTTTGATAGCAGTGGTTCAATTTAAAAAATAAAGAAACCACGCAGATGTATAAGTCAATATGATAGAATATTAGTGCAGTTTTGGGGTCTTCAGGATATCTATGGGATGAGAGTGCTGAGGACCATGGAATTTTGTTCTCCTTCTTTTAAAATCTGTGGGTTCCTGAAAATGTTTCTTACCAAATTACTCTGTAAAAAGACAAATTGAAGAAATACTTGACCTTTTACAGGAATCCTAGGGGGAGGGAGAAAAGGATCACCTATCAAAATGTGGTCTAATATGTCCTGCAGCACAGGCAGAAGCTAGATTTCATTGGCTCTTTTGTCAGAGAGAAATGAAAGTCTGGGCAGTGTTCCCAGGATCAGTATTATGATAAGAATGTGCGCCTCTGGATCTGTGTGCCAAGTGATCAGATTTTATTGTTGCTTCTATCAGCACAAGGCAGCCTATTAACCAGGTGGTGAGTAGGGCCCAGCAAGCATCTGAAGCAGGCTGAGAAGTTTTAACTGTGAAATTGGTGTGCTGGCTAAACAGCATAGAGCATAGGTGTGTTTTGACATATTTTTGCAACTCTGGAAGGCTTCTGAAATCCATGGTATCACAACTGACCTTACGTTTTCAGGAATGTCAAATGCAGCAGAAGACTGTTAACCGTGGGGTCAGTCTGTTTTCAGTATCCTGAGAGAAAGTTCAGATTGTGGTTGGTGAGGAGCTTTGGACTGGGTTCCTGCAAAGTTGAGGTGAATCAGACGAGTTTTAGATCTCTTCTAGAAAGCAGTTAGAAAACTTTTGGATACTTGGAGAGCTGTGGGATATGGTGAAAGGAGTTGCACAGCAAAGGCTTTAGCCCAGTTTTGGACGTGTGTTTTGACAAAGCTTGGCAAGTCAAATTCTGACTTGACCCCTCCATGCTGAATGAACTGTCTGGCATTGATGCATCAGCAGTGCTGCAGGCTGATGGGATTCCCTTAGAGAGTGGCCTACTATATAACTGCTTTTGTTTTAACAGCGAGCTGTTGTCTGATTCATGTTTAGCCCCAAAGTCGGATGACTTTTCAGCTTCTGCTGGCTCATTGGATGAAGGATATTTAAGATGACTGAGAGGAATACTGCAGCTTCACTGGGAGAGTAGAGCATGGTCTCGCAGCACAGCAGGCTGTGGAGTCCTTCAAATGACTTCAGATGATGTATGCCGAAAGAAAACATTCAAGATATCCTCTAAGAAATCAAGAGGCTTAAACTCCTTCTATTATAGGAAATTACAGCTGCCAGGACAAAGTGAAAACTGAGGCAGACTATCATTATGGGTCTATGGAGGTTTATCTCTGGATTCTCATGGTCTCAGTAATGAATTCCTTGTGTCACTAGATGTTGTAGAGAGTGCAGTTCATTGTGATTTATGCAGATTCATGTCGTTCTGCAAAATGCATCCTGTCAGGTACGGCACAGTCCTGCTTTGCTCGGGATACTTTATTCTAATACTTCTAGATATTCTAGGCCATTGATTTTTTTCAGAGCTTGATTGTGTAGAATACTTTGTCCTATCTCAGCTGGAATCTCGGGTGATAAAAACAGAATTATGTACCAAGGGCAGTGAGAGTGCTTAGCTGTGAAGCAGTGTCAGTCCTTCATATATTAGCTGTCCAGGGCATCTTCTGTCTGTGTGAGCTTGCATGGTTGTAAAGTCTCGGAAGAAAAAGCTCAGCTTGTTCTAGGGTGCAGACCCTGTCCACCTATGTGAAGGGACCAAGTGTTGTGACATGTGAAGAGTCCTCTGATACCTCCTGAATAGACAAGTTCGCTAAGGACCTGGTGGAGTATCTGTGCAGGCAATAAATAAAACTTCTGTCACTGTAAGATGAAAGCTGCATGCCTCTGGTGGAAAATGATATTTTCCTAAGAAGAGAAAGACCTAACTTGAAGAAAAGCAGTTGTGTATGTTTTTTTAAATGGTACAGATTTGTCCCGTGTTTTCTGTCACACTAGAAGTGAATAGTCAATGAAGAAATTTTGCACTAGAGGCAGCAGTACTCATTAAACTACTTGCCTTCACCAACAACCCTGCCAGGTTAGATTACTACATAACTTGACCTGTTGATGTTTTAACTGTGTTATTTATATGTGATATCTTTTCATCAAACTGCACCAAGACAGTAGTTCTGAAGTTCTGTTAACCTCTTCACAAATGACTAAAGTGAGGTTTTTTTCTTCCATGTAGTAATCAATAAAGACAACAGAATCCAGGCTTTCCAAGAACAACCTGTAAGTGCTGGAAAGGTTGGTGCTATCCTCAAATAAATTTGAGAGGCTTGACCAGATAACTAGGAAGGACAAAGCACTGTAATACAGATATGAAAAAAAGGATGACATGAAAGGCTGGAATATTGTATTTTTCCTTGTATTTTTAATACCTTGCAAGAGTAGCTTGATGATTGTTTATTAAAACTCAAGGGAATGCAGGCATAAAATTTAATTTTAAAAAATAGCTTTCATGTAGGTATATTTTTACTCTAAGTGATTTAGAACAATTTTGAACTAACTTGCCCCCAGGATTGAGTAAGTGTGCTTGAGCCATATTTCAGGCTCTTATTTCCCATCTTGCTGTCTGAAGAGCTTGGTGTCCAGAGGCTGGAAATCAATATACTTGTCCAGCCAGTTCATTTAATTTCATGTAGCAGTCCCATTGAATTTGGAGGGGCTGTTTGTTCAATGAGATACTCTTGCTCATTTACCTTCACTGTTCCACTAATAAAACCACCAAGCCCTAAATGTGCCACAGGTGCGATGAGGTTTTCTTTTCTCAACATGCTGTGGAGTTTTTCTCACATATTAATGTGTTGAAGAGATGTTCCTTAAGAAATTCATATCCTTGGACATGAACTTTGAAGTAGGATTTGGAAATTTGACATGGCTGCTTTTCTTTTAAAATTCCACTCAAATTTCAGAGCTATAGGAGACTTCTAAAAGCAGTATACTCACTCTCTTTCAAACTCTTTCTAGCTTACAGCAATGATGGATAATTTTCTAGTCTTCTAGATAATTTTCTAATCTTCTAGGCTGCCATCTGGGCCTGCAGCATAATTTTCTTGTGCATAAATTTCTAACAAAAAGCCTTTTGTTTAGGACTGTAGTTTACTTGAAAATGAATAAATCTGTTTCTGAAACCTTTCCTGCCTATGGTTAGCAGAGCCATCAACTGGGTGTGAACTCTCAACACTACACACAGAACTGTGTTGTTAGCACCACCTGCTTTTCCCCTTCTCCACTTTACTCCTACCCCAAATCAGATGCTGGAGGTTATTGTCCCAATTTGGGGGTTTTTTTCCTCCTGATTTAACTGTTTGCCTGTTATCACCCTAGCCCATGTCTGCAACAGAATCTGAATTTATAGGAACTTTAAAATAAGTTCTGTTTAATGAATTGGGGTAAAGGTGTGATAAACTGAAAAACTAACCCTGCAGAAGTGAAGCACTGGTGGTTGGAGGAAGCAGAAGAGCAGGAAGGAATTAACTGGAACCTGTTGTGAATGGAGAAATATTTAATCAGTAGTCTGTACAATGAATGCTTGTGTGATCATATACTTAACTGCAATTGAATTACTTTAACTGTTACATTACTTTAATTGAAGTTGCTTTCCAAACTTATGTTCCTTAAATACATTTAATTTTGCATTTTAAATGTGTAGCCAAGGTAGAGATGTGCAATGGTACAAAGATTTACCATTTGCCCCCGTTTCAAAAAGCTGTGCTAAGTCATTGTTCTTTTAAAATTGAAATTTAAGTTAATTTAAAGCCCTTCTGAGCATCTTGTCTTCCTGCAATTGCAGATATCGCATGTGCCAACATTCCCTGCCTGTTTCTGGGCTAAAAGCTGGGGTGTTTATTCAGCTATAGTCTTGTCAGGGTATTGGATGTTTATAGCCACGTCAAGAACATCCTTGTTCTGCCTCTGGTCTCTTCCTCTGCTTGAAAATTTCTGAGCTGGGGGACTGAAAGTTACTTCCCTTTCAAAATAAAGGGCATTTTACAGATTTCAGTATATTTCCTCAACTATAACAAGTCACAAAGTGCTTCAAGGAGAAGGAGATAATTGAAGGTAAATGCAGTAACTGATCTGAAAACTGGCGAGGCAGTGGACGGAATGAACTGGAGGAACAGAGCACAGTGCCAGAGAAGTGTTTTGCTTCAAAGAGGAGACAGATGAGAGAATGAGTTGGATGTGGCCCTGGAGCTGGAGGAACTGGAGCTAATGAGAAGGGAAACAGGATCTAGAGATAAGTGGGAAGACAAGAAAAAGGAATCCACAGCCTGAGTACAGTTTCCTTCTTGCGGTGAGTCAGCCTGACTCAAGCTTTGTTACTGCAAGTTGCTCCTGTTTGTCCTGCTCATGGCTGTTGGTTCCTCCTCTCTGCCATGTGCTAGCAGCATAGCCCTGTCTCCCCCCCACACACAGAATGAGGTTTAAATCCACTCATCTACTATATTCTGACTGTTCCCTGAGACCAGACAATGGCAGAAAATTTACAGTTCTCTCGTTTAACTAGGTAATTTTTCTCTTAATGTAATGCAGATTTTTCTTTTCCCAGATTGGATACTGATATTTCTGAGTTGATCGCATGTGAAGATGACAAATTTAGTCTTAAGATTTTGAAGAATTCCCAATGTAACTAATGTCAAGGGCTGTGGAGACTTTGTACTTCTAAATTTGTGCTTTTTCTAGTCGTTGTAGTAGACCAAGTTGTAATAAAGACAAGGTGGAGTTGTACAAATAACTTATTCAAGTTTTGTACTGTTCTTGATAGCACTTCTCTGGAAGATGCCATCAAGAATGACACTAAACATTTTTAAAAACTAAATAATTAAGCATTTTGTATAACTGTATAAAATAAATATTTAAGTCAATGAATTTTTATAAAATTAAGTGCATTCTTACATAGCATCCCATGTTGATGAAGAAATGGAAGAAATTGTAACAGTGGGGTCACTCTCATAAATTAATCATTATCATTAAATTCAGTCCCATCTCTGGAACAGGTTTTGTAGTTGCCCTTTTAAAAAAGGGAGAGAAGGATTTGGAACTGACACAAAAATTCAGTAACTCATAAAAGCGGCAGTGTCCACATTACCAAGCAGTGGTGTAATAGGATCAGATCTGTCAGGTGCTGAGAACCTGGTATCCATGCCATACAGGTTATGAGGGTTTTATTTCAGTCTGGTCCTCATCTGATTCTGTGACTGAATTCCTGTTAGTGGTCAGAGCGTGGACAATGAACACCTGAAACTCATTCTCTGATCGAGTTTTATTCAAAAGAAATCTGGTTCATGTACTTGGAAACTGCTTTGTAGAGTAAAGCAAAGCAAGGAAAATGTATTTGGGAGATGGACTTCAAAATTGCAGTCCTGATTTGAATTAAAATGCTCGTGTAGACATACCTAGAGTCATGCAGATCAGGAAGTTCACTAAAATGATTTTGTTTGGTGAGAGAACTTGGATACCTGATAAATGAGAGCGGGAAATGCACTGAGTGCTTACAGAAATTAATGGTTACTAAGAATGTCATCAATTTGGGAGTTTGAAAAAGCTATCAAGAGGACATAATTTTAAAAACAAAGCCAATGAAAAAGAACAGCTTGGTGCAAAATGTCTTTACTCTTGTAAAGCTGTCTCATTAAATAATAGAGTGGCCTTTGTGTAAATCAGATAGTAGATACAGGAGAATTGGTGGTGGTATAAACACAGAAAGCACAGCTACCTTTTTCTGTTCCTTCTTGTTTCTTTTGGACTCCAACAGAAGGTGAACTCAAATTTCTCAATTATAGAGAGAAGAAGGATATATTTTTTTTCAGATTCTTTACAAGCTTGCTTTAAAAAGCAAACACAATCTCCACAAACACTTTTGCATGGCAGGAATGTTTTTTCAATTTTACCATGGAAGAAATAACTGTCAAGTGTCAGCCTGTCTGCTCAGTGGAGACAGTTGTCTTTAAGAACTGGTGCCATCGGATATTCAGGATGGTTTCAGGTTACCATTTTGCACAAATTTATTATTTATTACCAAGACTATTAAATCACAGTATGTGAGGAGCAGTGCTCAGAAATTGACATGAGTACAGAAGTATTCTGACCTTCTTGTAATGGTAAAGGTCTTTATGGTACTCAGAAAGGAAAAGAGAAGGAAAGTGGGTGCTGAAACGCTTCCTCTGCTGGAAGTCATGCAGGCACATGGTTTGTCCATCCGTATTCCCAGTACAATTGACTCTGGCATTCAAAAAGAAGTCATCAATTTTAAAGAATATTTGTATGGGGTTTTTTTACAATATAGCTGGATTATTGGTGTTTGAGCCTTTGTATTCCTTTCAAGGTTATGTTTGCAGTCATAATACTGTGAGTTCTAAATAGTAAAATTCTTGTAAGATCCTTTTGAAAACTTTGGAGATAGAAACATTCAAAAACTGTGACACTGATAAAATGAGAGGACTTGGCAATAGGTGGCATATGCTCAAACTGCAATAGAAGTAGTAAAAGCTGGTAAGGCCAAGTTGGCTATCCACACTGCATTTAAAAACCTCGGGACCTGACATGAGTTAGGCTTGCTCACAATTGTTAGAGTGCCAAGTAAGAGCCTGTGCTGTGCTTTACCCTGATGATTGGGTATATGCCAGTTCAAAAACACAAAAAAATCAAAGCCACCCTATTGCCAGTGCTTTTTTACAAATTCTTGGCTTACTTTTTCTTCCCAGGAGTAACCTGTGTGCAGCTACAATAAAACTATTGATTATTTCTCAGTATACTGCAGTTCCTTGTGCACTGGAACTAATGAGGTGACACGAGTGGATTTTTGTTGCAGAGCTACAGTCTAACATATTCTATGGTGTTTTAATAAAGATTGATTTGTGCATTGGTTTTTTTTTTCCATTGGTGTTACCAACAATGTCCTTCCTCTAGTCTGCTGCCTGTTTTAAAATAAATAATTGAATAGGTAAACGCAGTGTTTGGAGGCTTGCAAACCTGACCAGTGCAGATCACATGAATCCAAGAGTTAGTGGAGAGATTGGAAAGACTTCGGAGGAAAACTGGCTACAGAGACTTTTAGCACCCTTGTTCCCTGACATCACCATGAATAATTTAATGATATGTTCTAAATAAAACTAATTTTAGATGTATTCTACTGTTAGTATTTTACAAATATACAAGAAATGGAAGAGTCTTAAGAAGTTTTCTCTAGCCAAGACCACCTCACAATAGCAGATGGTTTCTGTAATACCAGATACCAATGTCTGCAATGTGCCATTTACATTATGTACTGCCATTTCTTTGGATACCTCTGAAGTCAAATTATCTTTCTGTTTTACAGATTAATAAAAATATGCATTTCCATAATATCACCTTTGAACTAATGAAGTGGAAATACAGATGAAAACAGTCTGGAGGAAGCTTGAAGTACAATACAGTTTCATTCTGTTCTCTGATTCTTAGGTAAGGTTAACACAGGTAAAATTTAATTTCAAGTATTTCAGGAGTGAAAAGCATATGATAAGCAGTCACCATATCTTATACAAATATGTAAGCCTTCTTTTTTATGCTAGCTGACAGTCTTTAATACCACCCTGAAACAGCTGTTTGATCTACTCTCTGTCCACGGTTCAGTTAGGAGAACATGAAAAACAGCATCAACTACGTAGACATCTGTTACAGAAAGATACATTGGAAAAAAGTTACCATTTCAGACAAATTCTATTTGGTACAATCTCTTCATGGTTATTACTATTGCTTCAGTTGAAGTAAAGGACTGGTAACACAATGAACCAACATGTTTGTTGGGCATCTTATCTTCTGTCGGTGTTTGGTACAAAATATTATGCTGTTTTTAATTATTAGTGCCGTTAATAAAATATTAAGGATTTTTTTTCATACTAAATTCTGTTGTCTTGATATCTTAAGGCATTCCTATGATGAATGATGGGGGTGTTTTGTTAATAGTTTGACGCATTTTTGTTTCCTTTATGTAACTGACAATAAATAGAATAATCCCAAACTGTCATATTTTTTACTTATTTAGAAGTTCTTTTCTGCAATGTGAAATCTGTTTAAAGAAGACAATGAGCACTGGCCCTCCTGCATCTACCTTCTCTCTCTTTTGGTTTTGCTTAACTGAAGCTGAGGCAGTGCTGACATACAGTGGTTATTCAGCTGTGATGCTATTGGCCCTTCACACTTTCCCCATTGGGTAGAACTGGGCTCCCTGTAGCAAGTGGAGCAGCTTCAGAGACTTACACTAGCACATTTCACCATTTGGTGTCTGCTCATTTTCAAATGCAGTTTAGGTTTCAGATCCTTGTCTTGCAGATTTTGACCTTGAAGAAAACAGAAACTTCACTTAAACAGGAGTGTGCCTTGCATTTATGGACGTCAGCAATGGAATCTTAAAATACATTTGACAGTCATGTAATTGACTGATAGAGAGAGTATCCTCTTTTGGAGGTCAGACTTTAGAGAAACAGCTCCAAAGGAAAGATGAGCATTGAATTCAACTGACTCATTTTATGTTTAGTTGACTTACTGCTCAAAACCTGTGTGTTTCTGCACACCGTTAGCAAAGCTTGACAAAGCTATGAAGCTGGAACTCGTGTTGACAAGTGCAAAATTGGTAGCCAATCCACAGTGTTTCAGATGAGGAAAATTGTCATCTGGTCTACATGCTGAATGTATGTCTTGATGATGTATGTTTGCTTCTTTCAGCTTCCTGTTTTACTCAGGTTATTTTATGCCTGAAAAGACAAGAAGACAGACAACGATTATTTCCTCTCATTCAGTTCCATGTTCCTAGAAAGATATTGGATCATTCAAAAGCTAGTTGTACTTCGCATCTTGCAAATAAAGCAATAGCTGGCATAAATTTAACATGCTTGTGTACTACACAAAAGTAAAGGACCTGGAGTCAGTGCTGCAAATTACAGACTTTGCACTGACACAAACCCAAGCACAGATTTTCTCATGGAGGAGGGGAGCAGATAATTTCTTCTCTGATGAGAGAGACAACTGAACAACAAATATCTGTTCTCAAATTTTTTACCATAGAAGACTCTGCAGATGAGGCAGTTGTTTTAAAAGATAGCATTTTGTCTACCAAAGAGAACAATTTCTATTCGCAGGCTTTGTAATTATAAGCAAATTTCAAAATTGAGGTTAAACGTCTGTACATACAAATAGAAGACTGTGTACTTCAAGAGCTATTTGTAACATTAATTAGCTTTATTAACCTAGATGGTCTGTCATGGACTTCAGATCTGCATCTGCTATTTGGAAGTGCTATTGATATGTGAAAAGTGAAAGGATAGTCTGTGTTTGAGTGAATCTCAGGGTTTTATAGGATTAGAGAATGGGTCATCATAGAGCAGTTCTGCCCCCTTATCAGTAATCCCAAAGCATTTAGAGCTAAAGCAGTGTTCAGAGAAGCAATGCTGTGAAGTTTATTAATGAAAAATCTCAGTCCTTTCATATAAGAGAGATTTGAGGGAAGGGTAGTGCTTGGAGGCACCATGTATTGGTGAGCTCTCTGAATAAAGAGTACTAGCAAATGCTAATTAGAATGTCTTTGAGATACACATAGAATCAGAATCACAGAATGGTAGGAGTTGAAAGGGACCTCTGGAGATCATCTGGTCCAACCCCCACTAAAGCAGGTCTGCCTAGATCAGGGCACACAAGAACGTGTCCAAGTGAGTTTTGAAAACCTCCAGAGAAGGAGACTCCACACCCTCCCTGGGCAGCCTGTGCCAGGGCTTCCTCATCTAACAGTAGAGATCCTTTTCCTGAAGTTTAAGTGGAACTTTTCGTGCTCCAGCTTGACTCCAAGTCCTATAAGTGGACTCTACAGACAAAAAGTATTGCCTCATGTGTCCCCTTGACATAGACCTTTTAAATACTTGCAAGTATTAATGAGGTTCTCCACTCAGTCTCCTCTTCTCCAGGCTGAACAGCCCTGAATCCCACATCCTTTCCTCATAAGAAAGATGCTCCAGTCCACAGTATACCATCTGTATTTCCCTCTTCAGTACCTTTCAGATGCTGTCCTGAATGGAAATGAGCTAGAAAATGGGGGATACTCTTCTGTTACACAGAGGGAAAGAGAAAAGGGCTTTTTTTGGCTTACACTTATTGTTTTGCTAATATGGCAGCACAAAAGCTTTCTGGGGTCAAGTGGCAGGGCATAAGCAAATACAGTTGGGTTAAAAACTCTGGATGCAATAGTCTTTTGAATACATTGCAATATATTTTGAAAAGCAATTTGCAGTTTGAAATTTTTTTTAAAAGCAATTGCAATATTGTTTTGAATAGGAAAACCCAAACCCAGCACCATCACTCTGCCCCCAGCCACCTGCATGTTACCTTTGTTCCTTTCTTTTCAAATAATAATTAGCAACAGTTGAGGAAGGGGTGAGCTTTTATGCTTTCCCTGTATGTAGATAGCTGATCAGTTAAAAAATAAAATGGCAGCATCATTTCACCACAGAATTTCCCTATCTTGATACAGCTTATTTTATTTATACTAAGGATTATGGGATTGTAAATCAACAAGCACACAAATGGCAAGAAGAAAACTTATAAGAACCAAATAAAAAGAAGTCTTTTTGCTAATCATTGCTGTTTCTGTGTATTTTCTATCTTCTGTTTTCATACCTTTACACTTGAATTTCAACGCAGGGGGACAAATACAAAAAATAACATTACTGAGGCCAAAAGAGGAGAGAACTTTAAATACTGGAAGTGGACGGAGTACATGGTCCCCGGTGTTGATCAGACACTTTGTATACTTCCTGAGTGAGAGATGAGTACTGCATAGACTAACCTGCTTTCAGGTGTATTTTTTGAACCTATTTATGATTTTGACACCCACAAAGCCCTGTGAAAGTGAGTGCTTTAGTTTCGACTGTTTGTTAAAAAGGTGCATTTTGTTTGCATCTAGAACTGCTGTGTAATAATTTATTTGTTAAAGAGAAGTTGTGATTAAATTTCTCTGGTTATCTCCTGCATGTTAAGGTTCAACGAAAGTGTCATATATCTTAGTTCTCAAGAAGTTTAATTTTAATATCTCTTTAATAAGGCATTTCTCTGTAATACAAAAGCCCTTCATTGTACTTTTGCTAGTTCTGTATTTTTTGAGAATTGTGTAAAACTTTGACATCTTACTTAGTAGGGTAAATGTCTTTCAATCACAACTGTGAATTTGTGGAGGTCTTTAGCATTTCCAGTGTAATGTAACTGGAGAAATACAGCTTAATATATTGCAGCTAATCATTATAGTTAAGCATGCTTAATAAATTCCGCAACTGGTCTCCTGTATCGTGTTGTGTCTCTATTTAACATAAAGATTTTGGTTATATGATTACTTAGTTTTCTTTGAGATACTGAAAATAGGACTTGGATGACTCCCTCCTTTGTCCATTAAAATGTAACATGCTTTCTTAGTTTGACTTGCCTGCATCAAGGCATCAACTAGAAGGAGATAGAAGACATGTAATATACAACTAACTACTCAACCAGTAACTTTAGTTGACATTTTAGGAGTGACTTTGTAGCTCTCAGTTGCTTGTGTCTTTAGAGTTGTTACCTTTCTGTCTCCTCCCAGACTAGTGGTGGCAGAACTGTTTCTTCTGTTGTGATGGAGCTTGTTTGTTCGGTAGCCAGGAGCATATGCCAAATATTTCAGAACACAATCTGCCAGTGACAAGGTGGTGTACCTGCAATGGGTTTTTTTCATTAACCATCGAGATTATTTAAGATCTTCTCCATTCAGTTAGGAAGCAATTATTCTGTAAGGTTGAATTAGCTGCCACTGAATTTTCTTGGTGACGAACTATTTGCTAGGAGTTAATTCTGTAACACACAGGCTGAGACACTGCAGGCTCAAACCACAAATGGGAAATGCAGGTCAGTGTGCTCAAAGCATTTTCCAGGAGTGGAGTAACCAGAAATCTATGTCATCTTTTAAATCAGTTGTTCAAAACAGGAAGTGCCAGTGATTCCACACCAGAGCTGCTCTGTTATGCAGCACGCTGTCACACATTTTGCTGGTCCTTTGACTCGGTATCCACCAAATGGTTCTTCCTTAGTTCCATTTGGCTTATCTGAGGCCAGGTTGTATCAGTAGTTTGACCATCTCAACTTCAGACAGCATAAACAAAAGCTTTCTCTATTTCTAGTCCAAGACTGTCAAGTTCAGGAAGATTGAGTTAAGCTATCCAAGAAATGCCTTCGTTTTACTTTTTATATGTTGTCTCTGTCCAGCTCTGAAGCTCATGTTGAAAGTGTAGTGGATAACACACCTCAGAGAAATCTGAGCAAGTGCCTGTGTAGTAAGAAGAGGTTAAATTTTGTTTTTATTTCTGTATCTGAGGATGGGAATTTTATGGAGTAGGACAAAGAACTAATTCAAGAAGTTATGGTGAAAAAAAGTATACAGGAAATGCATTTACAGTATGGTCTGAAGATGTTTGTATTGATAGGAATGTACTTTACAATCCGATTATTGCAACATGGATATGTAATTAGAAACATACCAGATTTTTGGTTTTGCTTGTTTGTTGACTTAGTGTTTAGATGAAGAACGGTAAGATGTGGTTATTTACTAAATATTGTTACAGGGATTGCTTTTGTTCTCATTTCTAGAATTGCCCTTTTTTTCATCAGGCAAAATCAAGCAGATAAACATTCCTTTCTGGTGGTACTATTTTGGAGTACTGTCAAGAAGTCAGCTACAGTTCTCCTGAGCTAGATGTAAAAGTCAAGAATGTCCTTCTCCAGAGGTTGCAGGTTATCATGTTATGATAAGTTTCCTGAAATGTTAGGTGAAACATATCTAACGTATAGTAGTTGACGGGGAATAAATCTAGGAGTCCAGTTAAAATATATCTTGAAACAATAAACAGCTACCTGTTATCTTACCAAAAATCTAAGATTGGTTTAGATAAAGGTCCTTGTGGAATATCTGTAACCTTCAGTGAAAAACTGTGTGATATAAAGTTGATAGTTTTCTTTTTTCTAATACAGATATGTAATATCCTTTTAAAAAAATTAAATGTGTACTGTAGCCAAGTTAAGGTAAAGAATGCATAATTCTATCATGTCCTTAAAATATATACGCTTTTCGTTTACAACACAGTATACAGGAATTTCACGTTCTTGAGTGACAATTTGAATCTTTTAAATGTTCTATTCTGAATTTCTTCTTTGTTAAAGTACCTATGGTGAAAAATAATCTAAATAATTAGGAAGCAGATAATTATAAATTGGTTAGTCATATTACACTTAATTGAAGTGTTTTGCCATTTTTGGAAAACGTAGTAATCTGTCAATACTAAAAGATGAAAATAAAGTTGTTAATGATGTAGGTTCCGTAAAAAAACCATTTTTTTTTTAATCCTGTGTGCTTTGTTGTAAACTGACTTGATGCGATAATGGCAATAGTTCTTTCTGTTAAAGTAATCCAAATATTAGGCTTGCGTTCTTTCTATGTATAGGGAAGAACAGATGTAAATCACTGGTTCTGCTGCTATGTGTAAGTGCACAAACTCTTGAGGTGTATGTAGCATTTAAATGCTTAGGCTGCTAGTTAGTTTGATAGCTATAGTTAGAAACAAGCAGAAGTTGCTTGGAAAATGGGTAAGAAAACAAAATAACCATGTCCTGGTAAAATTATGGGCAAAAAAAAAAAGACAGATGAGGTAGCTAAATGCCAAAAATCAGTAATATTTCATTTGTATTTACTAATAATCTGAAGAGCAAACTTAACAGGAAAAGAGGCAAGATAATATAGCTTGGGGAAAAATGAAGGAATTGTACAATTCTGGAATGAATGATGAACCAAGAATGTTGTGGAAAAGCTACTTGAGCTATTTAGTATTAATTTAGAATAAGGAACATGTAACTTGGATAGGATTGAGCTGTGGTCATATATTTTCTGTAGACAGTTCTTTAGTAGGAAGGTAGATGACTGTAAAATATTAAAACATTACAATAGATAAGAAATGAAGAAGTAGACATTACTGTGAAGTTTTAGAAACATAATGCCATATCTGCATCTACAAATCTGTTGAAGAATGTGCCATCTTAATAGATAGGCCAGTAGAATTGCCAGCATTACCCATCTCTTGTCATGAACCTAGTCATTATCACCTGGAACACGTGCATAAAGGTAATGAAATGGATGTCCCTATCTTCTGCAGTTCTGTGAATGCACAAATCAGGAAGACAACATATTTAGGACTAAGTGCTTGGTTTCTATAGTCCTCTGAGTTCTTGCATCTCAGTGAAAATTTGTCCTGAATAGCATTTAATAGTTTTAAAAAAGAATATTCATGTGTATGATCAAATATGTAAGTTATCTGGGGGGAAAAAAAAGTGTGCATATCCATTCATTTGTGTGCGTTATATACAAACTTCTGAAGAACAGAGCATCCTCATGTTCCTGGCTTTTTAACATGAATTTCCTGGATGCAATGGCTTGGAGCAATGAGGAAATTTCTGAGCAGTGATTATTCAATGTTTTGATACATAGTGAACTAGCTTTTAAATGTCTGCAGGTGATCATAGTTAGTGATAGAAAATTTCAATCTGTTAGATAGGGAATGCTAGAGAGGTCAGTAGCCCCATCCATTAGGAGAATTTTCACAGTGAAGATGTGCAGAAGGATCTCCAAATGGCTACACTTGACCGTTCTTCCATCACATTTTATTCTTCTTCTTCCAAGATCTAAAATGGTTGTTGTTGTTCAGGCACATTGCTTCAGTTTGCTGATTTAAAAAAAAATATTGTTTCTATTATCAGGTAAAGCATGTGAAATCTTTTTACAGAAACAGTTTTGTTCTAGACTTTCAAGGGAATTAAAGTGATTAGGGGGTCTGCCTTTACAGAGGAGATGCCATGAAGTCTTTCAGATGGCAGTGTATGAGAAGAGAGATGTTTATACAAGTGTCTTTAAGTTCTGTAAGCTTTAAATTATCATGGAATTTGCAGATCTACACTTGTAATTGACGATTTTTTTTCCCTCCTCAGTAAACTTGTGGTTTGGTGATATCTCCAGTCTTGGAATTAACAAGACTTCTTAACTAAAAAAATTCTTTATCAAATAATTCTTTATCAAACTTATAAAATGAGTATCAACAGTTCTGTTACTCCGTCTCCATACATCAGGAGATGGTACCTGTCCCCCTCCTCTGCCAGAGCCTGAGCAGTAGCCCAATCCTTACATGGACATATAGTCTCAATTCCGATGACTGAGAAGAAAAATTTTAAAAGTACCTGAAAAGCTCTTTTAGAAGCCTTGAGTCTGTTACAGTGACTACTCTTGCTGTTGTATGTAAGCTGGGTTCAATAAGAATTTATTGAATGAAATGTACTGTGTACTTGAAAGCAAGTGTGTCTCTTAATTCCTTGGTCTTGTAAGGTATCTGAGAATTTTACAGCTAGTAAATTGATAAGGTGAAGTGAATTCCTCAGGAAACTAAAACGTTCATTTCAGTGACAGATACTTGGTTTAGCTTGACCATTCACTGCCCTCAAAAGCGAAAGCTAATTATGTAACTCTTGTTGTAACTAAAGGAAGAGGAAAGATCTCACAGTTGAAAATGGACTCTTTTTTTTTTTTTATAAATAGTCATGCTTATTTGCATAGAAATGCTTAAAGATTTAAGCTGCTCATACTACAAGGGACGCATTTATAACTGGGCATGTAATGCCCTTACAGATTTGTGATCTGGGAAAAGTATATTCACTACAGTCTGCTGTACTAGTTCTCCTTGCCAGAATATGAAGTGTATCAAAATTGTGCTTCAGATAGAGTAGATAAACAAAAATAGGTTATTGTATCTCACACTGTCCTGGGGAACATAAATAGCAAAGTGCTTCTAAGGATCATGAAAGAACTACAGTTTTCTTGTAAAAATGGAATTAGAATGAAGCATGTGACAACGAATTCATTGCTATTCAAGAAAGTTTTTGAAAGCATTAGCATTGTTAATGTATCCATTTCTAGGTCTCTTAGAGAGTTTTGGTTTTAATGCAAGGCAGAGCTACATGATGATATTCAGTTATTGCAAACTATTATGGAGACCAACATTCCAAATGGATTTAAAGGGATGGATACATTAATAGTGAGTAGAACCTTATGTAGCTATTGGGGATATGGATACTTTTTGCAGTAGAGGAAATAAATAAAGTGGAGTATCTAAAAAAAGAGCATCCTAATGATTTTCTGGAGTTTATAGTCTTGTCTTGTACACTTCTTCCTGGCAGCTTTTGAGATCAGGGCACAGGAAAAATGGACCAATCTGCTCCCAGAGTAGAGCTGTATTCATACAACAGTATTTAATCTGCTGGTTTTGTGTCAGTACAGCTCTCAAGACAAATGTGTGAAAAATCTCAGAATGTGACAGAGGATTAATCCTTACAGGATACTGTATGGTATTTGATATAGAAGGTTCAATAATGATGACAATTTTTGTCTTTCTGCCAAATATATTTAGTTCTTTTCTTCAGCTTGCAATGCAAATTTCTTCCCATTATGGAATCTGTCATTTTCCAGTAACCCTCAAAATTTCCTTCACAGGTAATTTTAATCAGCCTTAATTCTCTTCTATTGGAAGTGATTAGTGTAGGCTGAAGAATCGTGAAAGAAAGAAGGTTTTGATAGTGAAGATGTGGAAGGAATAAATTACTTCTAGATGCAGTTACGGCTGTCAAAGAGGTAACATTAAGACAAGACAGAATGAGATGGTTATAAGAATGGGATCCTGAATAATTGGAGAATAACTGAGTTGCTAAAGTCAATTAGTAGCCAGATAGACTTACTTTTAAGATTTTTAGCTTAAGGAACTGTTGAGACGTCAGAAGAGGTACCTTCAAATCTAAGGATGATGGGGGAAGGGAAGAAATGCTTGCAATAAAAAGTAGTGTCTAAATGATTCCTGTAATGCTGAGCATGGCCAGTTTAAGTCATACACCGTGAGTTTCAAAGCGAAGAAGTAGGAA
This sequence comes from Urocolius indicus, assembly GCA_013401255.1. NCBI lineage: Eukaryota > Metazoa > Chordata > Aves > Coliiformes > Coliidae > Urocolius > Urocolius indicus. Next base: position 218,870 of record WBNH01009183.1, on the reverse strand, counting down.
AGCTAGTGAAAATGATAGGAGGAGTATATAGTGTAATGTCTGTACCATCATCATTTCTGTTGGTCAGAGTCCCGTTGCTTTCTTATGCAGAGAAAAGCATTTTATTAGCTGAATGTGAAGTTTCATATAATTTAAAACTAACCCAAACAAACTACTACTGTACATGTTGATGTTTTGTGATTCTTATCTCTACTGTGCAACAGTAGTCAAAAAACTTGTTTCTTACTGTTTCTTCTTAGCCTTTTTGCACTAAGTAGTGTAATTGCTTGAAAACTAACAGTAGAGATACCACCAATAAAACTGCAAAACTCGTAAATATTTAATCTCGTTGAGCTTTCTAGTCATGTTGCTTGTGTATGTGTTTTGTTTTGAATTTTGTGTGAGAAAAATGAATATTGATTTAGCACTTGTGTGCAGAGAAATAGGGAACTGTAGCTGTTGAAGTATACACATTACCTTTGAACTCCATCTTTGTCTGCTTATCAAAAGATTACTGTGTTTGAATTTAGAAATGTCTTTGAAGCTATATTTGATGAAAGTACATTGTTTAAACTTAAGAGAAGTAGTTTGCATGTGCATGCCATGTTGTTTCTGTAGTTATTTAACCAAGTGAATCTGCAACGCATGTCAGAGTTGAATTTTGGTTTGCATTAAAAGGTATTTTCATCTCAGAAAAACTTGCAGAAGTTTGGAGCTGATTATGAAGCTGTGTTAATCTACATGTAGGTTAACATGTATGTAACTTACTTGTTCTCCTTGCAAGCTTTGGGAGTTACTAGTGAGAGCTTGTGAGGTGACTACTCCCAGCTGTCCACCTTGCTCTTTTGCTGGAGGTCAGCACCTCTGTGCAGTATCAAGTGAGTGCCAGCTCGTCAGCCACAGCTCTTTAGAGTGCAGCATATCAATTTAAACTGCCACTAATTCCAATTTAGGCTATGCTAGACTTACCACCAACAATACTTGCCCACTTCTCTTGGCTTGCTATGGAGGTGGCAACCTCCTCATGTTTTGTGTCTGGAGCTTGTAACCTCATAAAACTATCCCAATGTGAGTTTCTAGGGTGAGTATAGAGGCTCAGAGATGACAGAAGAGCTGTTAGCTGACTGTTCATATAATTCTAAAGAAATATAAGAGAAGCTGAAAGGGCGCATTGCAGCAATTTAAAGCTAGAAAGGCAATATAACTTACATGAAGAGCAAACTTTTTAAATGTAATTTGCCAAGTACGTATCTAAAATTTTATTTCTGTAATAAGTGCCTTTAAAGAATAATTTCTCACTACTACATCCATGTCTTAGAGATGTGTACACCAGCAGCATTTACTACGTTTATTTAGCCTATACAGCTAATAAGTGGCCTCATTGGAAGAGAGATGGAGATGGTTTGTTTGAGAACATCTGTGTTATTTAGAGGGATTTGTGAGAACAGCTAGACCAAGAGTTTCTCCTATCAGCTGAGTTAGGGTGCTTCTGTGGGCATGGCAAAGAGGTGAGGAAAATTAAGATTAAGGCTTACCTTGCCAAGCAAGCATTTTGTGTTGGCAAATCATGATGATGTTGAACTTGCCAGTCTTGTTTCCAATGTTTGTATGTATTGAGCAAATACTACTAAAGAAAGCTTTTCTCTTGCCCATTGCAAGGAAGAGTGCTGAATTTGGTGATTTAAAAATAATGTGGCTTACTGATGAAGTAACATTAACAAATGTGTTTTTATCTTGTTCACAAAATGATGTATTAATTAATTTGGACGGCAGTTATGAGTATCAGAACAAAAACATATGTCCATGTTGACGATTTTAAGCATTTTGAGGGCAAGCAGTTTGCTTCTTGTGAAGTGCTCTTCTGTTAGCCTTTTTTAATACTAGGACACACATCACTTGTCTTATAAGGGACACCATAGAGTCTTAGATACCAGCAGGAAAGGATTTGTAGTTAAATAAGTAAGCAGCAGTGATTCCCACGTTTGAGGTGTTGCAGTTTGGAGGGGGTTTGTTTGTATTTTTGCTGGGGTTGTGTTAATATGCAATGCTTTCTGTCTTTAATAATTTGAAACTGTCTTCCAGAGGTAAATAAAAAAAGAATAAAAGGAAAGAGAGTTTAAGGCCTCCTTTCTATTACACTTTCCTAGGACTTATTTATTCTCTGCTCTGTTTGGAAAGTAAATCCTTTGATAACTAAAATCATACCCCAACGTGAGTGTGAGGAGTGAAGGCCCCATGAATAGCATTATCAGGTTGACTCCTTTGACCTTGATAATTATTAATCTACGCAATCGGGTATTTCTGAGCCTTGTCAGCCTAGCTTGGTTATCATTATATTTGTTCTATTGGTTTTTACAAGTCTTGAATAGGCAAAGGGGATTTGAATAGAAAATCTGAAGAAAAAAAGAAAAAAAGGAAACTCAACCCTGCGTTTATTCTTAAGGGGTAGAGGTCTTCTGGAGGGGAATTGGCTTGCAGAGGGGGGAAGACGGTATTCTTATGCTAATCCACACTCTGGATAAGGAGCAAAGCAGCCGTGCAAACAATGGAAGTGGAGCCAGAAAGTCTGCTCTGCAGTCTAGCGCGCCTTGCAAAGCATGTCAGGCAGGGCGCCTAGGGCTGCTCAGGGGAGGGGCCGAGCCGAGGGGAGAGCTCCGGCATACTTTATGGAGCTGGCAGCCAGCCATAAGACTTGGAAAAGCCTTACTACCTAGAAAACAAGAATTAAGGGTGTTAGTGAGTGGAAGGGGGAGAGAAGTAGATGCAGTCCATTCTTCCTGTTGAAACAACCTGATCACTCAAAAACTTCCACTGAATTCCACACTTGGTTGGTGCTGTTTTCTTTTATGTACCGAAACTGAAATTCAAGTGATGTTTTTAAAATAGTAACCACTTTTTCTAAAACAGTGTTCTGCGTTTGAGATGTAGTTTTTAGTAACGTGCCCCTACTCAGAAATTAGCTTACACTACCCTCATGTGGGCAAAATGTTTAGAAGGAAAGTGTGCTGGAAGCTGGAGCTGCAGGCTGACCTAAGGATGGCATTGAGGGACTTCAGGTTTTCAGTACCTTGCTCCTTCCCTTGGAGGAGAAACCTGTGTCAGGGACATTGGGGAAAAAAAAGCACTGGTTTGTGTAGCATGCCTTTGTTATTGATTAAATTCAGAAACCAGGAAAAGACAGACTGTTTTACTTGGGCACTATGAAATGAAAAATTGCTCTATAACCACCAAAAACAACCCCTTCACTTTCTGGAGATCTCTTCCTGAGTCCCAGAATTTGCATAACAATCACCTTCACTTTGGAGACAAAAAGTAGTTTCAAATTTCTTTTTCTAGATTGGACAAAGGTTAAAAGTGTAACAGAAACAAGCAAAGACCATGGGATGTAAGTATAATAAAGCTTATGCTGTGAGTTTTTGGTTTGGGGATTTTTTGACATAGATTAATGAACAATTGTCCTTAAATTATGAAAAATTACCATAAGACTGTGAAAACATTAATTTGTCTTCTTTATAGTGCTGAAAGTTTAGAAACCCTTCCTATGAAAGTATTTCTGCTTTTGAAGGCACTGGTCCTGACTTTAGGGTCCATTGTTCACATTCAAAAAATATATGTTCAGGATGGGCAAAATGTATTCAAAAATATATATATTTTTTGGCAACTATATATATATTCAGGATAGAGGCCCATCTTTTACCCTTCCTAAACCTGCATATATTGTCTGTATAAAAACTAATTTAGAGCCAAAATATATGATAGGTCTTGATGGTGTGGTATGACCACAATGTCTTATCTAATATTTTTAAATTACTTTTTATCTTTAGTGAATGAAAGGCTTTAAGTAATTTTTTTGGAAGTTTGAAAGGTTTGAGTTACATTCACACTTAGGATTTATTAGGTTTGGAGATGGAATGTTTCACATGCAGAGACTTTTCTCGTCATTCACATTGACTGATACGACAGTAAGGAACTAGCAAAAATGATAAATAGATAATAAAAACATTTAAGAACGATAGCTTCCAGGTAGAACAGCAGAAGTCAGTGTCAACTTATGATAGAAGGAGCATGGCTGGTTGTTTGCCAATACCTTAAGGGCAAAAACTGTAAGCCAGCTAATCACCAAAGGATGGAATTGAAAGAGTGGGTCAAGAGTAATAGAAATCATGTAGCAAAATCATAGTGGAATGTGCTCAAATAAGAGAATGTATCATGTTTGCAACAGAATAAGATATGTCTTCATGTCTGATGGCACTGGGAAAATACCTTCACTGAATTTCATTACTGTTAATTTAATGGCAGAAACTTTGTAGCAGTTAATTGGTTTCCAGAGTAACAGTAAGATGGCAATTCAAGAGTCCCATGAATGGCGTCCGCAATTACTTAATTGTGCTGGGCATGGTAAAAAGCAGCTAGGCTTTAATTTCTTCATGGTTAACAACTTTGCTTATGAAACAGACAGATATAATTCAGTAGTTTGGCTTCTAAATTCTGCAGTAATGTACACATATGTGATTTTTGCAGCAGTGTGAAATTTTCCTTTAAGATTTCTGTTAGCATATCTAAGGTGGAGTTTGGTGACTTTTCTTCCAGCTGCTTAAAAATAATATGTCCTTTTCTAAGACTCTGAATTCTCTTACTGTAGAAACACAGAGTTATACATGCCCTTCAAACAATAATTCTGATACAATCCACGTTTGAGTGGAACTTGCACAGATTAGTGCCTAAACGAACAAGCCCTTATTTGAAGTAGTTTTTGTTGATAGCAATGTAACCAGCTAGCATGCACTAGCTAGCAGTGTTCTCCATCAGGTGCGTGATTTCTTCGTAGATTTCTTGATAGTGGATTTACCTGTGTTTTTAACTTAGCATACTTGACAGAACTTAGCATAGCTAATTTGTCTGTTTCCCACTTTCCTACAATTTGTCTAGGCATGCCTTGCAATAAAATAATAGAAACATTTAAAAAGTAGGTGTGTACAAGTACTTGACAACTGCACATATCAGAATCTTGGCCTTTTATTTAAACTTCCTCCTTCTTATGGAATTGGTTGAATTTGGCTAGTTGAGTTTGAGTAATAACATAAAGTTAACTATAGCTCTTTTGGTGCTATGAATAACAAAACAGAATTGTAAGGGCTGTCCTGGATCACAGTCTGCTCCTGTCTTGTCACCTACAGCTACTTGAGATGATGCCCTTTGTAAATTAAAGACTAATTAAGTTTTTGGACTCTGTTAATTTGAAAATCTGCCCTAGAACCTCCTCACCAGTGGTTAGGAATTGTCTTCTAATTTCTGATCTAAATAAATTTTAATGGCTAATCCATACTTAGTTGTTGTTGAACCATTAATTTTCTCCAGGTTGAATAGCTGTCTGTCTTTCCTTTTCTTTATTCCTCTGTTACACTTACAAAGAGTAGCCATTTTCCTGCCAAGTTTCACTGTGTTATTGTTTTTCTTTTCACCTCCATTCATAGGACTTTCCTATTCTCCAGATAGTATTATCAGTCTTTCTAGGCATATGTTGCATTTATTAGTCATGTCTCTGTACTGTTCATGTTTTACAGTTTCCCCTGGGAAATTTCCCTAAGAAAACCTAGTTGTGTTTGTGTCTTTCTCCGGGCAACATCACATGGATATCTCTGTTGTTCTGTAATTGGTTGATGTACTTGAGTCCTGGGATCTGTCTCCCCTGTATGAACTCCTAGTCTATGTGCAACATAAATTCTTCAGAGTTTCTAATATGTGTAGCTTCCTGCTTTTGTTCCATTTCTGTTACTTCAGTTCTTCATGTGATCTGTCAAGGTTTATCACTTTTACTTTTTGTGCTTAGTTCATTAATGACAAAGATAAGTATTATTAAATCAAACTGATTCAAAAATCAAGGTCTTTGAATGTCATTTGAACTACACTAGTAATTTCTGTTCTTGAAACTGTTTGTCATCTGCCCTGTAGTGAATTCTTTACTGTTCTTACAAACTTTCTCTTCTTTGAAAAATTTAATAATTTTCATTGTGGCACTATATCAGTTTTTTTTAAAGGTCTCATAGAAAAGTTGTTATTGCATACTGGATCAGACTCATGGTCCATTTGATCTCTGGCATTCTGTTCCACCTCAAAGTTGTGTTCAAAACTGTACACAAGATTGAGGTAGTCTGCTTAGTTACCTGAGTCACTTCTTGCCTTCATTACACATAGGAAAAATGTTTAAGATTTTTCAGTTTTGCATTGGCAACTAGATTTACTTCATATTGTATGAACTGTTACACATGTTTTGGAACATGTGGTGAAATGGATTTCATGTTCTAGTTCTTGTGAAGTCAGAGATTGACATTTCTTTTTTTCATGTCGTCCCCTTTTACAATACTGTCTTTGTTTTGTTGAGCACTATCATTCTTTATTCACTATCCCAATTTGGAACAGTGCATCTCCATTTGTTTTCAGGATCATGCTGTTAAAAACTTTACAAAGCCACATCTAAATAACAATTACCACTGAATTCCCTGCTTTCAGAATCATTTTTTACCACATTAAATACATGAAGCTGAAATGTGCAAAATTTGTCAGAGTCCGGCAGAGTGTAGAGCTAGACTGCCTGTGATAGTGCTATGAATTCACAGCTGAATTCTAATTCAGAAACACCCACACACACAGTTTTAATAACAAAAGCATTTTATTCAATGAACTATTTTTAGGAAGGATAATGAATTACACCGGAGACAAATTTATTCATTAATCATATTGCCCAATTACTTTGTAATGGATTATGGTTGAATGCTTCTTGAAGGCCACAATGAGGGGGGAAAAAAGAGATCGAGGATTCTGATATCAACTGTCTTATGAATTTGAATTTCTTCAGCATCACTCTGTTGACAGAGTAGTATTCTAGGTGTTAATTGGTGCTTTAACACATTTCAGGCAATCATTTACTTATGTCATTCTACACTATCAGGCAAGTTTTTGAGAAATTCTAGAAATGGCTCAGAAAAGTGTCACTGCAGCCTCTTCAGTTTTGACAAGTGTGATTTTGGTTGTTGTGGCTTGTTTTATTTTTATTGAAAGGTATTCTCATACAAAGGTCACATCTACAACGTTTTTGACGCTTGGCGCTTACTAGAAGCACTGGAACAACTAGGCTGGTTTTCAGGTTTTTTTAAGCTGTTAATCTACCTAGCTACATTGGAATATCAGGTGATTTTAAGAATGAAATGTTTTCAGTTCCTTCCAAAAAGCAACATACACTGTTAGAGAACTGATTGTCTTTGTTTAGTTTAGAAACTTAAATGAGAAAAAGGATTAACAGTTCAAAGGATGAGTAAGAAAAGCCTCAGATCTCTTCTCATAGCTGTGACAGGAAAGTTCCAATGAATTTTTCTGTGGTGACTGAACAACCTGCCTCAGCCCATCCACATAAGGTTTTTGACACAGCTTTGTTGCTTCCGAAGTGTGGATGGTCAAATAGGGTGTGTCCCCACTGCAGTTCACACAGTGCATGTAGGGATTTTTTTAATTATTATTATTTTTTTTTTAAGCCAACAGTTTTTCATCAGTACCTTAAGCTCACATGCCCAACGATGAAACGTTCCGGGTAGTTAAGTGGGTGCAGCAAGTCTCACCAGGGCTCATCTGCCCGCTTCTTGCAGTCAGATGGCAGGGCTTTCCTGGCTAAGGGCAAACTTGACTCTGACAGTAACAACTGTTACTCAAGTAGTAGTATTAAGGTGTCATATGCGCATTTTGAGAGAAGAGGAGGGAGTTGGCAGCTCTGTTGGGTTTTACTTTCCATTTTTGAGGTAATCTGATAAGCATTCTCAAATTAGAACGATTTTTAGAAGAGGAATTAGAATTTGTTTTCAATGTGATTTTATTACATGTTTTTCTATACATTTTTATACATCTTTACATGTTAATACGTATGTATCTGTGAAATGTGAAATATTAATGAAAAGGATTTACGTACAAAATACTGGCTCTAAGTGGAGAGTATTATATACTTAAATAGTCTTAGACAACATTTTTGAAAACTGGATTGTCTCATGAAATTAGGAGTGAGTTACATTAAAATGTTCTAATGTTCTTTTTTGTCCCCATTTCTTCCTGATTTTTTGGTAACATATTGTGTAGCACAGTGGTGAATACCTGTTGCATGTTAACTTCCTGTGCCAGTGTATTCCTTTACCTTATTGAACTGGAGAGCAAGACTGACAGTTTTCTGAAACTTTAAAACACCGCTACTCTTGAAATGTGGAAGAGTAAGAACATAGTGCTTGAAACCTGCATAGAGCAGACAAATGATTTTAAAATATACTTTAAACAGACTTATAATGAGGTTTTGTTTCTTCATGGACTGCAAAAATAAATGCTGTAAATAAAGCCTTTGTTGTTTTTACTACATAGGTGTTGTAGGCAGGTTTTGTCTTCCACGTGTTTTTATTGAGGATTCAAGTTCATTGCAGTTGAAACACAGTATAAAACAATAATAGATACAGACTTACATTGCTGGCCTGATGTTTTTTCTAGATAGAAGGACATTCTCTGTCAGCTGCCAGAATTTGTCCTATTTCTTATGATTAGGAAGCACTAAAAAAAAGTGATTATTTTTGTTAGCATACTACTTTTACCTCTGCTTCACCAGGAAGTCTCTTTTGCAGTTACTAGTGCTTTTAGGACGTCCGCACTAAGCATGTCATTCTGACTCTGTCCTGCCATAATTTGGCCGTAAGGGTGGCAAACACCGAGGCCATGGTGGCCTTTGAGGAGCACCGGCCCGGAGTTTGCCCCAGCTTCCTCTGGAGAGGGAGTGCTTGAAGTGCTTTCGTGTTTCATTAGGGAGAAGTCAGAGACGTGTGAAAAGTAGGCCAGAGGTCGGGTGGCCTGCCCTGGCCCACCAGAATTGGAAGTGACGGACACCTCCCAGCTCAGCCACTAATTTGCCTCCATGTTAAATGCCTCCAAAGCACTAATTAAAATGAAAAGTTCCTGGGTCTCACCAACAGCCAGATTGAGTTATTGATGGTGGAAGCAGCCACCAACAGTAATTGCAGCTCGTCCCTGTGCAAACACCAGTCTTGGCATTCATGAGCAGTGGCAGGCTGACAGGGGTCAAGGGGGTCAAGCCCACTGAAACAAGAGGCGGAGGAAAGGCAAAATCAGTCCTCTGTTCATCTTTGTGCAACATTGCTTTTGTTGTGATTAACTATTTAGGTGTTCGAACTGCTTTTCAGTCCTTTGAGGCCCAATTATGCTTTCCTTCTGAATCACTGTAGAAAGTTCGTTAAGCAGAACATGACCACAAGTACTGCTGTCTGAAAGAGTAACTTCTTTTCCAATTTGACTGTCTTAGTTGTGTGTTCATCCACTGAATGAGTAGAATTATAGTTTGTTTTTGGAACAAATGACATGTACATATAGTAGCATCATTTTTCAAGAGAGATTGGAAGTTGGAAATCCAGAAGGATATCAGGATTTCCAGTTGGAGTTTAATAGATTAATAGTAAATGTTCATTGATATTGTGAATCAAGCTAACTTTTTTTTTTTCCAGAAAACACTGTATAATTTGCTAGTCTACAAGAAGAGGGACTGGAATGTGATGCTAAATTAGAAATTAGTTTCTTCGTTCAAATGTGAAATGACGTTGTGCCTTTTTTCTTTTTTTAAAGGCTTAGTACTATTCTAGAAGGCCAAACAAACATTTCAAGTAAATTAGTTAACTAATTATTCTAGTACAAATTCAGCTTTTATCCATCAGAGAGGCTGAATTTTTACTGCGATAAAGCTCTCTTCAAGGATTTTTTAACGGATTTTTTTACGTGGTGATGTAGTTTTCCCACAGTATTGTGGGAGTCACCACTGAGTTTCATTTTTAAGAGAAATTCTACATCTAAATTTTAAGTTCTGTAAAGAAAATTTTCTTTTTTATGTTGATCTGTTGAATGCCACCTATTGTAGCTGTGAGTCTAAATTATATGGCTGTGACTAGTGAGGTAACAGACCTAATATTTTTGAAACAATTTAAAAACCTTTGTGTGAGTCGTTACCAAAAATGTGTGTTTCAGAAGAACCCTGCTATTCATTTAGGTACTGAATATGGCTAAATTTTTCAGTTACTAATCTTAACAAACATATGCATTTTGTAATTTTTTTTGTAATCTTGTGGTTATGATCAATGTAATGGAAAATTAACCCTTTGTTTTACTGTGTCTTTCAGGAAACAAAGTTGGAAAAGTTACAAAAGCATCTTTGCAGTTAAACACCAAATCTTGTGTTAAGCTTCACCGAACAGACTAAGCTTAACACTTGTCAAGCAGAAGAGCCAGTCGCTTTGCACAGAAGGGATTAAAAGTGAACAATGACTCGTTTGAGAGTTTATGAGCGATTGCTTGGAGCCTATCTGCTTATCATTCTCCATGTGCAAGGTAAATAATACTAGCTGAAATAAATTTCTGTTTTTCATTTGCAAATGAGTCTTGTGTATTCCAGTGGCTGGGGCAGGTGTTGGGAGGTTTATATGGGGGTTTTGGTGTTGGTTGATTGATTTGGGTTTTTATTTTGCAGGCAGGTAGCTTTTCTGCCTCAGATGCCATACAGACACTTGCCTAAAAAGAACATATTTTAGTAGCCATGTGTTGTAGTATAGATTATAGCTTAGGTCTGGTTTAGCAAATACTTAAATAGAAATGCATAGTACATTGGAAGCAAGTTATATGAGCAGCACAGTTGAAGGTTAGACTTCTTGAGTTTTTCTTCTTTGTATGCATCTTTCATCCCTTTAAACTTGGCTTACTGAAGAAGTTGCAGTGTGCAGTTCCTCATGCCTTTTGATGCTCTCAGCAACCAAGAGATAGTGTGGGGTAACTAATGTAAATAAACTTATAATGCCTACTCAATAGGCAGAGGTGAGGCTCTGGGGATGTTCTCAATAGCATGGTTTTCAGTTAGTGAACATATTTGTTGGTACGTTTGTAGTCTTTCCAGCCATCAGTTATCAAAAACTTCTGAAAGTCCAGTTATCATTAAGACTTAGCTCTTCTATCTAACTGTGTTGAATTAAAAAGAATTAGAAACCAGCTGATGTGACTGTTCTGATACTCTGTCAGAAATCAACACAAGTATAAAGATTATAACCAGTTTGTGGGAAAATCCATTTTATTATTATTTCCTTACTCCTTATTAGCAACTGTACTTAGCAAATCCTATTCTGTAATTGCTTGTAGTTCAGAGGAGTGTCAGAATAGCAGAGTGATATCTGATCTACTGGTAGTTTTGCATTCTTGTGTTTTGGACATTGTCAGTAGTGTGCTGCATGTACATCAAGCATATGCATCCACCGTGTGTAAGATTTCTTGTTCTCCCAGTTCTGCACTTCTCATGCATGTGAGTTGAGTACACAGAGCTTTCCCTGTCTTTTGAGGGAAATAGATATATTGATATATAGCTTGACAACTGATTTCAAGGGCAGACTTGCATCAAATTTGTAATAGACCTACCCCTTCCAAGCCACTTCATCCTGCTACTTCCCATGTATTGGTATTTACCCTCTTGTAACCAAGTGCCAAGTTGAATTTGGGAACTGCAGCTCCTAACGTGGATGGGGAGAAACACTTAGGCAGAGCACAAGACTGTACCCTTAAACATAACCCAAAACTTTATTAAGCAGTAAATATAAATGACACTGAAGATATGTACCTGGAATTGACCAGGGGTGAGCCGTCAACCATGCTAAGACCCAAATTAAATGAATGGTGCCTCAGTGCAAGGAGGGTCATCTGTAAGCTTTTTCAGGTACTATCCCACACACACATTCAGAGCTAAGCTTATGTGGAACAGAAGTCCTCTCTGGATTCAAAACTGCTATTCTTTCTTTTGAGTTTCCAGTGCAGTTCAGTCCAGGAGGCTAGCACAAGTGCACTGAGAACTTCTGTATCATTGGGTACAGCCTGCAGAATTGTGAACACTTTTCTTCCGAAACTGGTCTTGTATAACTGCCAAGTTATTTGAGTGCTTTCATCTTTTCAACCTGCAGGGGCTCGAAATAGTGTCTCCTAACGTCTAGGTACATCCTTTAAAAGCTCATGTTTGGCTTGATTAACTATGTCTGTGTGTGTATGTATGCACACACATATTGTAGAACTGGGGAAGAGCATGGGTCTTAGTTTGAAGCTTTGCCATTGTAGCAAATATTGCAAGTTTGAAAGCAGAAATTCAGGATGCTTCCATCTTGTTTACCTTGTCAACATCAGTCCCTCTTCCTTTTGTGGACATACAATTTTTAGTTGTCAAGAAACAACTCAGTCTATTTAGACAGAAGTAGCCTAGTTTGGGTATAGCTCAAGTTTATAGTACAGGTTTACAAGTATTTCCAGGTAGCTGTTAGGTAGCTAAGTTGGTAATCAGCACAAATCACAATAAGGGAAATTTTGAGGAAAAATTGTGAAAGCAATTTTCATTGTGAATGTGGTAAAGCATTATAACAGGCTGCCTGGAGAGGTTGTGCAACTTCCATCCTTAGAGACAGTCATTTTACCAGAATGACTCAGAAAAACCTTGTTTAAGTTGATCCTGCTTTGACCAGGTGATGTTATCAGATGACTTTTAGAGATTTCTTCTAGTCTAGAATACTATTGGGCATAGCATTTTGCAGTGGAGCTTGTTCTTCTAGTATGCCAACAATTTTGCTACTTCTTGTTGAAGGTATCAGTAACTCCCTTTGAAGAGGCTGAAAATGGTATGTTTTTTTTTTTTTAAACTGACGGCATGGCTACTGCTTTTCATTAGCCAATTTCAGTATTTTACTCAAAGACAATAGCAACTGAAGGAACAATTTATTTTTTCTCTCTAGATACAAATAGAAATAATAATAGAAATATACAGGTCTTACAGTGACTTAAATTACATTAACTCTTTCCATTTCCTCTTTTCATATTTATTAGTAATGCTTTAATAAAGAAATTCTAAGAAATAATATAACTAAATTAAGTTAAAAGACTGCATTTTTTTTCAGCTTATAAAGAAGAAATTACCATTTCTAAGGGATGTTTCTGAGTTATAAATCAATACTGAGCAAATTCTGAAAGCCATGGGAAGGTTGAGCTTGCTGAATTGTTGGTTCTTTGATGAAAGTTTCCCAAGGATTGGTTTTCAAATGTCTGAAATGATCTTGGCTTATAGGGGTAGTGACAGTCAAGTCTCTCTGCTTGTCACTCGATTCATGGAGGAGTTGTGCTTGGTGGGGACAAAGGAATAAAGCTGATACTTATCAAGTATTTGAAATTTTTGTAGGAAAGAGGAAATTGAAAATGAAAAAAACACATTTCATAAAGGAAAATATATGCAGGATGTTACAAAAATGCATCGTAAAGGAAGCAATAAACGTGGAGAAGAAATATTGTGGGGAATTGAAGAGAATTCCTGTGGTTTACATAAAGAGGAGGGAAAAGCAGGGAAAAGTAGAAACACCCAGCATGTATACTTTTAGTATCTGGCATCCAGCTTAATGGTTTGCTCCCTCACTTGTTTTGGAGACTTCCTTGAAATGGTAGGAATTTCGGGACTTACAAGACCTGAATGTGCTAATGACAAGTGTGTCTGTGTATATGCATGTATGTATACACACACCAGGTTCCTTAATAGGTAACTTTAAAAACCATTTGTGTGAAAGGTTTCTTACACCATTACCAGAAGTGTTCTTACAACAACAGCAGAAAACATGGAGTCGATTCCATGACGTTACTGGTGAACACCTACTGTTTCTCAGGTCTGTACTGTGGAGCAGGGGAACACAGGGGGTTACCCTTCAGATTGTATCTTGCTTTTAGCTTGTGGGACTTCTTCACTTACGTTCAAAAAGTAACACATAGAAGCCTGAGTAGCAGATGGCTAGCTTTAATAGTAACTTTTTCAGGAAAAACATTTTTGCGTTCCGTTTCTTGCTGTGGAAGACCTTTGCAATATCTTTATGCCTGGTACTTACTCTGCATCTTCACCCACCTATGTTTTCTCATCTAAGGCAAGAGGTTATCTTTTTCACCTGCAATTGAGGACTGAAGTAAATATGCCTCGGTCTTACCAGTAGTGCAGATTTTTTCTTCAGAGAACTACTTCCAAGCGGAGTTTTTTGTTTTTATAATGCATTGATGAGCATAACTAATGAATGTATGTACTGGAGTAGTTAAAGAACAAACTTACTTGAACACGTTCTCATAAATTTTGTACTTTAGTTATTGCCAGTTTACTGTATGATGTTAAAAATATGGTTCTTCACACTTGTGCGTTCTTCAGAGACATTGCAGAAGACCTTGTGAGTCAGTTAACTACAAATGTCTTTATAGCCTTCAACAGTATGAAGAAAGGTTTATTAAAAGTTAGATCTGAAAATAATTAGTGTTAATAGGAAATGTTAAAACGGAATTATGAATTTGGCACTGTGAACTGAAGGAGTCTTGAGATTTGATTTTTTACATGCTTACTTTTACTCCAAGATTTCATTCAGAAAGTGATATCACTTTTTTGGTTTATGCACTTTCTGAATTTCAGGGGAAATAGTTACCGAATAGTCTGAAATAAATGAATTCTTCCAAAACCTTCAGAAGGAACTTGGAGTCGTCAGAAGCTGATTCATTGCTGGAGGACAGTGTAGTTTTGTTTACCAGTAATTTCCCCAATTAATGGCTGCATCTGTCTTTAAACACAGGCAGCTAAGATGTATTGTCAAAAATTTGTCTGATTAAAGTTATTTTAATAGATTATTAAAAGACGATACATTTCTTTATTATAATTAACATTTTAAATAACTTCTTTAATAGTCCATTTAATTTAAATAAAACCAAAAAGTATACTGCATTCTTAAGTAAAATACACCTAAAACCTTGTCACTGGCTTGTGTATTGAATACATGAGCAAAGAGTAGTCTCCTTTCAGAAGTGACTTTTTGGAGAAGGCAAGTGGGAGCAGAGGTTAGGGATTACTGGTAGGGAAGGTCAGGTGACAACGGCTGCCGGTCCATGTTGAACAGTGTTGTATCTCCTGGGATAGCGTAGCTGAAGGATAATCAGGAGAGATTTTAAGCAAGTAGTCTGAGAACATAGTGTGATGTCTTCAGAACCAGTTCTGCCAGGTGGAACTACCTTTAACACACCTGGTCTTTGGAGTTCATGACCTTGATATACAAAAAAGCACTATAAGGGAGAATTACGGTTAGAATGTCAAGACACAGAACTCTTAGAGGCATTTAAGATATTTTTTTGCATTATTTTAAATTATTCCCAGTTTAATTAAAAATACTAGTACTTTTACTGAAGCTGTACCAGTTGTACCAAGGTCTATTTCATGTAACAGTACATGGCAGTCATTATGACAGCTTGTGATAGGCAGCAAGGCAGAATGTCCTTGTTGGCATGGATGATTTTGCAGTATCTGCATCCTAGAACAAGAAAAAATAATTTATAACACTATCAAATTAAAATTTCAAGATATGCCTTTTTCATAAGGAAGGCATATCTAACATGAAAGCTTTGGTGCAGCTTTCATCTTTTATGAAAAAAAGCCTGGTGTAATCAGGCCTTGAGCGTTAGCTAGCCCCAATGAACAGCTTTAGCACTAGCAGGAAGGCAGGTGACAGTAGTCTTCAGACAAATATTCTTCGTATTTAAATATTGAGTTTATAGTGGTTTACAAGTTTGGATCAGAATAGCTGCAAAGAAATGGTGGCCGTGCTGTAGCTCTGCTATTATAAACTTTTAAGGATAATGTACTCTGGAATAAAGTGTTTTTATGTGGAATGTCTTCTGATAATTCAGAAAGCTGTTGAACAACTTGAATGCTGTAGACTGCTAGTTTTAGCATTGCAACTTTGTGAAGGTGGGATATAGTTAAGTAAGAAATTATAGGCATAATTTGGCTTTTGTATTTGTCTTTCACTTATTACTCTCTGTCTACATTTCTTAGCTGGTATTTTATAGGTCACATAAATATTTTCTTAGACGAGAAGATTTAGTGAAATTATATATGTATTCTGGCACTGAGCTGCAACCAAGTTAGCTCAGTTTTTTGTGGTTCATAACACAGTCCCATAACAAGTCCCATTAGCTTGTTTCTCTTTACTGTCTTACATTGTGGTTGCCTGAGAAGGGGAGAATGTACCAGCTCACCATCAACGATATTTGATTGAATGTTCTAAATACATGTTATAGAGTAGCTTGTATATTTAAAGGTGCTATCATTCTCAAAGCTGGACAAACAGGCTGAAACTGGTGTGCGTGACAGTTCATTTGCTGCTCTCTTTTATTTTGCCCCACCAACCCCAGTGCAGTTTGCATGTAGAGGGTAGGAAATAATGGGGAAAGAATCATTACTGTGCCTGCTGAAATCTCTGGCTATTGTATTTCAATGCAAACTGTTTTCTTTTGAATCTGTGTGTATTAATGTATAGCAGTCACATCTTTGAAGGTTATATTAGACTTTTGTGCTTCTTAGCTGCACTGAAGAGCTGACAACTGCATGTGTCATGGAAAAGAAGCCATTAATTACATCATCAAGCAGTAGTGATCCTCCCTTTCTCTGTCCTGCTCCCAAAAGGAAGATAAAGCAGTGTGAACATTTGAGAGGTGAAACTCTAGGTTAGGGGATAATGAGGGCACTGGTGCAAGAAGGTCAGGTGGTTCTGAAGCAAGAGGTCATTTAGGTATATCCTGCATTCACTCTTGTTCAATTACCCGGTATCTATTAACCAGCGAAAACCAGCAACAAAAATCTTGTGACTCCATTTGCATCCTGATCTGCCCTTTGTAAAGTCTCAGGTGAATGGAACTAAAGTCATTTTCCACATCCAACTCACTCCTACCTAGCATCTTTCAGATAGACCTTTCCTGAAATACTGAGGATGAGTTGTAGTACTGCAGTAAAGGACACAGGTAGGGATAATATCTAGACAGGAGCTATTAAAAACTTTCTTCTGAAGTGATCCTGAACCATCTCAACATCTTCCTTTTCTTTTCTTCCCTTCCCTGGAGAATCAACTAAACTCTTGTTTAATAAAAGTTCCGTCTATGGTCTTCGAAAGTAAAAATGCAAGAGTGAAGTGATTGCCACCCCCCCCCCACCCTTTGTGCAGTTCATATACAAACTTAACGTGGAGTATTGTTTCTCTTTCATAAATACAACAAAATTGTATTCCTTTTTTACTTCGAGTAAATATCTTTGCCTATATAAACTGTATAAAAGACAAAGATGGTCGTTCTTTAAAAGTAGTTACCGAATCTGGATTTTATTGGGTATGTGCTCTTCATAAATCTTGTTATACAATCCATTATGATAAGAGGAAAAGTATATTTCATCTCACGTTTAGTATAAAGGATTGGTATACCTGTAGTCATGCTTCAGTGTTTACAAAGAATAACACTGCTTTAAAAGATCCCAGACCTGTGTAGAAATGTTCCCTTCTGAGCTAGGAGAAGTCATGCTCTAAGAATTCCTTGATTACTGTTCTAATGAATTGAAAAAATACTCCATTCAATTATCAGAGTATGAAGATGGGTGAGTGACCGTAAGACATAGATCATAAAGGATTCAGATTTTTAACGTGTGGAGTGTGCCTGGAGAGAAAGGAGTTTTTATAAGATTGGCAGAAATACACTTGTAGTTCAAAAAAATTAGAAGTAAAGATATCTGTACATGCAGTGGCTTTTCTTTTAAATACCAAGTAGAATTACCTGTTCTCTGAGCAGTTAAGGATCTCTTAAATGTGAATACAGAATGTTGTGTAACATCTGTAAGCACAGTACTAAAATGAACTTTCAGCTTATGCTGGAAAGAAATCCATAGAAAGACAGAGAAGACAGATGAGGGAGCTGCTGTTTCATACTTCCAAAATTCCTTCTGGTTAAATGGAAATACCTGTTGTACAGGTAAACTCTGTTATTCTAGCACTGGACTTTCTTGTTAACAGTCTGTACATATTGTGTATTTAACTTGGGCACTGCTGAAGTACTGTTTGAAAACTGCATTTCAAATAAAACATGGCTAAGTGATTTGAGGGTTTATGTAAATGGTGCTGTACTGTCTTAGCATATATTAGGATTTTTTTTTTTCACCAAAAGGATTGTGAAGCACTGACACAGACTGCCCAGAAGTGGCTGAATCACCATCCCTGGAGGTATTTAAAAGTCTTGTAGATGTGGTGCTGAGGGATAGGGTTTAGTGGTGGATGTGGTAGTGCTGGATTAATGGTTGGACTCGGTGATCTTAAAGGTCTTTTCCAGTCTAATCAGGACTTTGATTCTGTAATACACTCTTAGTTGTATCTGAAAAAGGCAGTTTCATTACTTTGAGAGGAAATTGCTGAATTGGGACAGTGCACTGAGTGTGCTGTATTAAACAGAGAAGGAAATCTGAAAATGCTTTTTTTCAGAACAGTAAGATAAGATTTCACAAATAGTTAATCATACCTTTGGCTGAATGATGTTATGACAGAGATGTTATGACAGAGTAATACAAAGGATGGTATCTGCCCAGGGTTTTAATCTTCACATCTTTCAGGCAAGGTTCAACATGAGTAATGTTCTCATTACAGCTAATATTCAGTGGGTTTGACAGGAAGGCACAAAAATCTGTTAAAAGAGCCAGTTTCTTGGTCAAAGTTGGTTTTTTTTTTTAAAAAAAAAATAGATACATTGCAATTTTTGTTGTGGCCAAAGTCTTTTTGAGAGGGGCAGAGATATCCATGTTTTTCACTATGACTGAATTTATAANCTTTTTTTCAGAACAGTAAGATAAGATTTCACAAATAGTTAATCATACCTTTGGCTGAATGATGTTATGACAGAGATGTTATGACAGAGTAATACAAAGGATGGTATCTGCCCAGGGTTTTAATCTTCACATCTTTCAGGCAAGGTTCAACATGAGTAATGTTCTCATTACAGCTAATATTCAGTGGGTTTGACAGGAAGGCACAAAAATCTGTTAAAAGAGCCAGTTTCTTGGTCAAAGTTGGTTTTTTTTTTTAAAAAAAAAATAGATACATTGCAATTTTTGTTGTGGCCAAAGTCTTTTTGAGAGGGGCAGAGATATCCATGTTTTTCACTATGACTGAATTTATAAAAGCTTCTATCAGTCCTAACCGACTGTTCTCTTTTGTATCGATGTCTCCCACAGAGACTCATTGTAAATTGTGTCAGTACAGGTGACAGTCTGTTCACAACTTTCTAGGTTTACTTGTCTCTCATCTTGAGGACTTAGAGCCAAGAATAATGTTAGGTGATGGACAGAAAGAGATTTCTGTTGGTAAAATTATGTGTGAAATGGATGAAGGTGTTGTCATCTCATCTAGTCATCACAAAGCATATTCCAAATGAGGCACATGATGTTCATTTTTTTTCTTGATGTTCTTCATTAAGAAAAAAACAGATGGACTTTTCTTTCTGAATACCTAAATTCAGAAAAGTGCTTTAATAAAATGAACTACAACAAATGATGCTCAATTTTCCTACTGTTGAGAAATTGAAGGCTAGTTGGAACATATTTTAGCCCTATTTTTATTCTGTGAAAGCTCATTTGTGTGGATGTTCATGTCATTTCCCAGAATTTAATTTCCAGACAGGGTTTACTTTAGCTCTGAAGTACTAATGCATACAGAGATCAAAAAAACTCAAAAGATTTTTGAGTTATTACCACTTTTCTACGAGACTGTGAATCCATAAAAAAAATTAATTTAGAGCCGTAAATAAGGAAATTGTGTATTAAGTACAGTCAATCATGCATGAGATGATACTGCTGTGGTTATCAGATGGTCAGCATTTTTGTTTTCTAAATATATGAATGAGACTTTCTTCAGAAAATTCATCCCAGTTAAAACACTACTTTCCTGCCACACCTCAAAAAGGGAAAATACCCTCTTTGTGTTTATATGGATTATTGTTCGAAGATCTGCTGTTAAGATGTAAACTGTTTCAGAAAGTATTTCTAACATAAAATGATTAACTCAAATTTCTGCCATAATCTCAACATCTTACATTCTTTTGTTCTATATAGTTCAATTATTTGTTAACATAATTCTTCTATTGTCATGTTTTACCTGTTGAACAGTTTTCAGAGATACGCAAAAATATTTTAGTGGTTTGTTTTTGGTTTTTTTTTCCTAATATCCAGGTCAAAATCTAGACAGCATGCGCCATGGCACAGGAATGAAGACAAATCCTGACCAAAAGAAACAAGCAAATGGAGTAACTCTCGCTCCAGAGGATACTCTACCTTTTCTTAAGTGCTACTGCTCAGGACATTGTCCAGATGATGCTATTAATAACACATGCATGTAAGTATTTCATACAGGATAGAAGAGACTTTTCAAAGAGGCTCATTTTTTCTCACTAAATAGCAAACTTCAGTCTCTGGAGTGCTGACTGAGATTTTCTCAGGTGATCAGAACGTAATTGATTAGAAACTCACTGGTTCTATGGAGACCTGATCACTAAAGCCCATGGTTATCTGTCTGCAAACAATACTGAATTCACCATAGCTTAGAACCATTTGCAACTGCTTATTTTACCCTCAGCAATTGCTTTAAAGGACTGAATTTCTAAGTAAGCTGTAGCATTTTCTAGCTGGGTGAACATTAAATGACCTAAATCTGAAGTTCCTGATATGACCACCTGCTTAGTCCAGTATTTCTTCACCTAGTAGTTGAAAGGTAATGTTAGCAACGTAGCCATTAACTGAGAAAATTCTTTTTGTTATATGTTCGTTAACAGTAGATATGAAGGAAAGGCAGTGGAAAAAAAAAGAAAAGCCTGTGGATGTACGAGGACAGGAAAGTTAGTTGTAACTTTGATAGGTGTAAGAATCCAGACAGACTCATGACCTGATTATGTGCTTGCTTAAGATGTTTTCTTCATGTTGTGAAATGTCTGTATTAAGGCACTTCTATTTTCTGCCTGAAGAATGGGTATAAAAATACGTAATAGAAAACACTTTAATTGTTACTGTAATTTGAGTCTTCACTTTGACACCGAATATAACCTTCTGTAAAGATACTGCTAGGCAGACAAAGCAGTTCTGGTTCAACTTAAAGAGAGGGGGAAAAACTACTATCTTTTAAAATGTAATCACAGATAGTATTTTACAGGCGTAGTTTTGCACATAGGAAACGTTTGCATAGGATGTAGCGTTTGTCTTCCAGGTCCTTCAGAATGTATTTTTTTGCTTTTTATCGCCCTCTAGTGTGTGCAGTCAGTGTAGGCCTTAGGTCAGAGGGAAAAGATTAGTAATGGTTGTGCAGATCTTTATTCTAATACTAAAGCTGTTAGTTAATAACACATACATGTTGTGTTCATGTGCAGGGTATTTAATGGCGTTATGCTTCCTAAATCTGCATTGCTTTGAGTCACTTAAATTAAAAAAAAAAGAAGCAAACAAAAAGATGGTTTTATTTGTTTTTCTGAGTATCTGCATTGAGAGAGTTAATTTTTATTGACTTAAGAAAATTTAATTTTTCAGGTATGGAAAGAGAGAGCTACTTTTATGAGTTGGTTTGAGGTTCCTTAAAAATATTGTTGACATTTTAATGTAGTATAGAAATCAAAGCATTTGTATAATGGAGCATTGAAGTGCCATTTTTTTCAAAGAATGTGTGTAATTTGTTAGTGACAATTTCAAAAAACAAGTATGGGGATTTGTTTAGTTGGTTTGTTCTAAAGGATGAATATTTGGGAGAGCTCCTGTGGGAAAAGCATAGCTGAGCTTTTGACATAGAAATAACTACCTTTCACGTACTGGGACTTCTGTTTGAGTTTATCATTGCAGTTTCAAGAACATGTGTTGGGGTTTTTTTTTAATTTAATAAAATTGCAGCCAATAAGCTTTTTTAGTTAGATGTCCCCTTTGTCATTCCCTCAATTGTTTCTAAACAGCTATGTGGTAGGATATGTGGTATATATAAGGTATGTGATTGGATACAAGCAGTCTTGGAGAAGGGTAGAGTGTGTGGTGCATGTATGAGGGAGCAGAGGACAGAATATTCAAGAGAAAGCACTCCTACGGTGTTCTGGTCAACTGATGCTACATATTAAATGACAAACTATCTTGTAAAGCACAAGTGATATGTTTATTCCAGAACCAATGGGCATTGCTTTGCTATCATTGAGGAAGATGAACATGGAGAACCCACACTTGCTTCTGGCTGCATGAAGTATGAAGGTTCAGACTTTCAGTGCAAGGTAAAAAAAAAACCCAAACAAGATACCATTAAAATTTAAGAACTCTGTGGTGATTATGTAGGGAAATTTCATAACCAGTTTAAATCTCTGTAGCTGATAAGTGTAATGAGAATTTTGCATGTTGCCATTTATATCTGAGGAGAATGGAACTAACAGTCATGGTTGAGTAGTGGCAGGAGGGACACTTAATGGTGTTTGACCAAAGATTGGAATAGAATCCTGGCTTGCTGGAGTTCTGTGCAAGTGTGTGTGAGACACTGGCAAAATACAGAGGACATCAGCCTTGTACTTCGATCAGATGCTTTTTTTCAGTCAGCCTAGTTAATCTGAGTAGTTTATGTTTTAATGCAGAATTTCTTGATTACTTCATTTGCAATTTCTTAGTTTTCTTCCCTTCATTTGACAGAAAAGCATAATCATAAGGAGTTGTCTTGACAGATTACACAGAGCTCCTGTAAAATTTCATGAAAGCATACATAGTTTATCAAATGTGTGTGATTTCCCTGACATCTGACATCTTTTTCTTTTCTAAAAGAGCTATGTATTGTTAGTTGCATGACAGTAACTTGCTTTTGATTTAAAGGAGTAAAATTAAGCACACTGCTGCCTCTGGAACTCTTCATGTGTTCAAAAAGTTGAGACTGAGAAAGCAGTTATTAAAGCAAGGATCGGTTTAGAAGACAAAAATAAAGCACTATGTGGGCAAATATTGCCTCAGAAGCGTGGATTTTTCTTTTTCTTTTGTCACATAGCTTACCCTGAACAAAGCTTTGTAGGTAATCACTGGCTACGTTGTTTCCCCTCCTCCAAAAATGCTTTCACTGTTTTGGCTACTCAATTTTAAATCTCTAGGACTTGAGTTTCTATTTATGGTAACTGTCAGTAGCGCTGCTTTTCGTAAACACTGTTGGCTTCAACTATAGCTGTGAACGTTTAGGGTTACTGCAAATCAGACCTGAGATGTCATGATGACCTCCTGAAATTGTTCTTCTATTTATATTAGTGTCTTACTTTCAGATAAATTTTTTTGCTCCTCTGTCATTTATATGGTGTTCTGAAGATGTTTTTGAAGCAGTTTAAGAGAAAGACTTCTAAAGGGATTGGTTGATTTTTGTCTCAAGAAAAATATTTATTTAACATACAATTGACTGCTTTTGACCGAGCTTAAAAATTTTGCAATGTAAGAAATAAGTTCCATGAAAGGTAAAAAAAAAAAGTGAACTTGAAACATAAACAGTCAAAGAGATAAAGTCATGCCTGCCTGTCACTGTGAAGTTGTCTCATAGATAAATTGGAGACCCTAAACTGTTTTTTCTAGTGAAAATAGCTTCACCTTTTGTCTGTGCTGTGTTTTATCTGTACTATCACCTGTCCTGGTCCTAGTTGATCACTTCAAAATCTGAATGTTTGTTCAATTTTCCTTCAACAGGACTCACCTAAAGCACAATTACGTCGAACAATTGAGTGCTGTAGGACTGATTTCTGCAATCAGGATTTACAACCAACATTACCACCACTTGATAGTACAGGTAAACAGCTCCAAGATGTTCAAACTGCTACTGGTAAATGCTATGTGGATGCTGTTGTTCCTTATCGAATGATGAAAATAAGGAGAAAATGTAATTACAGTATTGCACAGATCTGGTTTTGCCTTGAAGTAACTTGGATGTGAAGCTCTTCATGGTGCAGTTTTCCTTTTCTCCACCTCCATGTTAATCTTTTACTCCATCAATCACTCATTACTCAGTTTGCTCATATCCCCATCTGCATGTGATCTTTTGATGTGTTTTTATCTGATTTCCATGGCCTATTCCATTTTCTTTTAAAAATGTTTACTCGTTCTCTGCTGTGCTTTTGCCATGACAAATATATCTCAAAAAGTATTCTGACATTGTTAACTGTAAACTACTGTAGCTACTGTAAATTCATTCTCTTCTTTCTGTTGTTCCTAGTGAAAATAGTTTAGATTTTCATGCATTTGCTCATTTATTGACAGACAAGTCACACTGGTTTAACTGTTGTTTAATGCCTTCTCAGAATCTAATTGCTGTAAATCTTTCATGCCTGTTACTGGAACAAACTAACCAGAGTCAACCAAAGACAAATCCCCAAAATCTCAAGTTAAATACTACTCTTTTTTTGTCATCTCTGCTTTTCTGGTGTAGATAGTTACTTTGCTATTAAAACACTATAAATTGTATGTGATTTTGGATGAACTGATATGTATGTCAGTTGTCTTGCTCCTCTCTGACATTTTGCAAGGTGTTTCACATCCTGTGTCAGTCACAGTGTGGCTGAGGGCTGGACAGGACCTCTGGAAATCATCTGGTCTAACCTCCCTGCTCCAGCTTATGCAAGACCATGTCCAGACATCTTCTCAATATCTCCTTGAGCAACCTGTGTCAATACTTGATCAGTAAAGAACTATTTCCTGATGTTCAGACAAAAGCTTCCGTGTTTCAGTCTGTGCCCGTTTATATACACAGTATATGAAAATATACCTAAACTGTTCACAATAGATGTTTCATTAATAGACTTCAGAAACTTTCACTTTCGGTTTTTCTTTTCCTCAATAGATGGACTTTTTGATGGCAGCATTCGTTGGATGGCAGTGTTGATTTCTATGGCAGTCTGCATAATTGTCATGATCATCTTATTTAGCTGCTTTTGTTACAAGTAAGGAAAACGCTTTCTTTCTTGGCAACATTTTTAATTTCCCAAATGATTGTAAATAGAACAGATGCTTTGTAAATTTAGTCACTTTATCATATTTATATCTGACAAAAATAGATTGAAAGTGAAACTGTTGTAATTTAATGTTATGTTTCTGTGGATAGCACTTTGCATTGATAGGTAACATGAGATATTCACAGCATAGAATATAAGCTAATTTGATCTCTTTCTCTGGCTACAAAATTTTTACAGTTCTCTAAGCTATACATAACTTCCATGCTATAGCACCCAGTAAACAGGAATATCTTAAAGCTTTTTATCGGTTTGGATCGTCAGTCTCTTTTGAGAGTTAATTTCAATCTGCCTCTGAGATTTACCTTTGTAGAGTGCTTTTGCAAACCTAAAGCAACAAGGATTTGTTTTATAACTTTTCCTCTTTTTGCTGTTTTTCAAAACTAAATAATTTATTGACTGAACCATAGCAATTCATGCAGGTACAGTTTAAGAGACTGTGCCTGCTTCTTGCCAGCTCCAGCCCTGTAGAGGAGGTGATGATTATTCTAGCCGTTTCAGCAGAAATGTGTGTTGTCACCTTCATCTACCATGGTTCAAGGTTCTGTCTGTTAGTTTAAACCAAAAACACTGTCTGTGAGCTGAGTATTAAGAATTCTGATTTTCTCCCTCACTCATAGTGTAAACTGACTTGCCTCTATATGCTTTAGAACAACTTCTTACAAAAATACTTGTTACGTTTATGTCAAAAATGGTGCTGTAAAATCTGATATTTTTTTCCCTTTTAAGAAAACTTATACATTTAAATGGCATTTTTCCCTAGCTCAGTTTACTACATATTTTGAAGAGTGTTTTGGAGTTCAGTTTTTATTTCTGTTACTATTGCAGGCATTATTGTAAGTCTATGTCAAAGAGGCGCTGTTATAATCGTGACCTGGAACAAGATGAAGCATTTATTCCAGCTGGGGAGTCATTAAAAGACCTTATTGACCAGTCACAGAGTTCTGGGAGTGGATCAGGACTACCGTTGTTGGTAAATCATGAACTAAGGTTTTTTTCTTTACTGAACTCCATCAAATACTAAGTTTAGTTTGTACCTGAAGCCTAGAAGCAGTTTATCCATGCAGCATGTTAATTATTTTATATGCAATTACTGTGAAAGATATAGTACAAACTAAACATACAAAATCTTATCTTGACATAATTAACTATAATGAAGTGCACAATTAGCTTAATTTTTAGGAAATCTGCTGGCATCAGCAACATTTTTAAGGAAAAAATAGAGCCTACAGACATTAGGATAAAAATGTCATGAATGGATAACACAAGTATTGAATTAAATGAACTCAAATATATTTTTTTTTCCTTACTGTCCAGTAAAATAGATTTACTTTTCATTGGCTGACAGTTGTTTAATATTTTTTAATTCACCATCCTGTGCAGCAACTGCATAAAAATTAGTGAGGGATACACAGATGACTGTAAGTATTTATAAAATAAAACCAAATAGTATGCAAGAGAGTGTAACTGAATTAAATAATAAGGTGAGTTTATTTAATCTTTTTGAGTTTGTTGTATAGAAATGAGCTTGAAATCAGAACAGTGGAAAATAATATAGAGCAGATTTTACAGTGGGATTGAAATTTAAAACAATCCAAGCTTGAGAAGCGAGGTTGTGTTTCCTTCCTCCACCTTCCCATTTTTGTTTTGTTTTCTCTCCTAGGTTCAGCGCACTATTGCCAAACAAATTCAGATGGTGAGGCAAGTTGGAAAAGGACGATATGGTGAAGTATGGATGGGGAAATGGAGGGGTGAAAAAGTCGCAGTGAAAGTGTTTTTCACCACAGAAGAAGCCAGTTGGTTCCGAGAAACTGAGATTTACCAAACTGTTTTAATGCGTCATGAAAACATCCTTGGTAAGGAACAATACATTGTGTGGCTACTGTAGGGTTTGAGTGTGAAGGAGGAGTACTTAGTGGGCACCTTGAGAGGGATATATGGCAGCTTGTATGGAATAACCAGATGAGTGTCACTTGATGTGTGTTAATAAACATGCTGGAAGGTGGAATCTTGCTTCTCTTGGTTGGAAACATGTCTGCAATCTCTCTGTTGGAAGACTGGAATGGTAATCTCATCTGTATCTAAGGGGAACAGGCATCTTTTGATACAATCCAAGACAATATAGCTTTAGGAATTCTTATTAAATCTGTTGCATTAAAAATTTGTGTACCAATAAAATGAAACTTTGTATTTCATAGGTTTCATAGCTGCAGATATTAAAGGCACTGGCTCCTGGACACAGCTTTACTTGATTACAGATTATCATGAAAATGGATCATTGTATGACTTTCTGAAATGCACTACGCTAGACAACAGGGCTCTCCTCAAACTGGCATACTCTGCTGCGTGCGGTCTGTGCCATCTACACACAGAAATTTATGGGACACAGGGCAAGCCTGCAATTGCACACAGGGACCTGAAGAGTAAAAACATTCTGATAAAGAAAAATGGAACCTGCTGCATTGCTGACTTGGGTCTTGCAGTCAAGTTTAACAGGTAGATGAACAAATCCTTCTTTTTAATGCACCAGGTACCCAATTTTAAAGGAAGATGGAATTATTTTGTTGCATGCATTCACATTTTTTTCAGTTTTGAGAGTAAAATGCTGCTTCCTTTGCATGCTGGTAAGCATCAAGATGAAAACAGATTGTTAAGAAAACAAGGAGAGACTCTTCCTGTGGAAAATAAAAGTTTTGTAGAGAAAAGGAAGAAGAGAGTCATTTGCTATTCAAAACTGGCTTTTCATAGCAATTGCTATCATGTAGTTTCATTAAATTCTCTTAGAAAATTTTAACAATGTAAAGGGAATTGAAACCTAATTAAAACAGTATTGTTGAATACTTTTTTTAAGTTCAATGCTGCATCGTAACTGTCTTTTGCTACAGTAGAGCAGAAAGAAAGAAAGTAGAAGCCTTTGGAAATAGTTTTCTGAGTTGTTACCGAGTATGCTCATCTTTATAGTGATTTTTAATTCAGTGTTTTCATATGTATTTTCAATGTCTTGCAGAAGCAGCAAACCGTCAACTTGCATGCTCACTGTCATTTTTCTAGATTATCTTTTTCAGGGAGGTACAATATATTGTCAGTGTAGTATTGAGAGGGAGTTGAAAGAAGAGATTTTTGTTAACGGGAGCTTTGCAGTGTGATCATACAGGATTTCATACCGTGTCTTGTAATGGTCTGCAATTCACTGACTTCCTAATATTTTCATACAGTGACACAAACGAAGTTGATGTTCCCTTGAATACTAGAGTGGGAACAAAACGTTACATGGCTCCAGAGGTTCTAGATGAAAGCCTGAACAAAAACCATTTTCAGCCGTACATCATGGCTGACATCTATAGTTTTGGACTCATCATTTGGGAAATGGCTCGGCGCTGCGTCACAGGAGGTAAACTTTCAAATATTGTCTATAAAATCTACCAGGCCCTTGTCTCACTCAGTATTTCTCTAGGAAATAACACAACAAGCTTACTGTATCAACAGGCTTGCCTTCTGTACAGCCTGAAAATCATTGAACTGTAAACCTTTTTGATTGTTAAAATTCAGCATCTCAGGTGTTTTTCCTTGCTCAAAAAGCAGAGTGCCTGGTTTGGGAGAAACAGCGGATTGCATATGATTTCAACCCTCTACTGTTAATAAAACTTCAAAAAATATAGTTGATACTATATATTATTTTTTGTTATATTTGCTTTTCTGGTTTCACTCACTTTTCTCCTTACACATTTTTGTGAGTCATCCTTCCTTTTCCTTCATTCTTCTTTTGTAATCTTATAGATCTTTATTTGTATTCACTTCTTCCATCTTACGCTTTTTCCTGTTTCTTGTAGCATGTAGCAAATTAGAATATGTCAAATTCTGCCTTGAGTATCAAAGTAGAAGGGATTGCAAGGAGTTATTGTAGCTATTAAACTTATTAGACATAATATTGGAGCTTTTATGGTAAATGTCTAATTGTTATAGTGAAATGTTTCTCACAGGAAAGCGGTGTGATGGGTTTGCTTTGGCACAAAATTGAGTTAATTTCTGCTCCTGGCTAAGGAAATCTGAGATTGGAAGTATAGATCTATTTTCTTATTTTTAAATGGCTCTTGATCTTTCATAATTCTCTCCAGGTATTGTTGAAGAGTATCAGTTGCCATATTATGACATGGTGCCAAACGATCCATCTTATGAGGACATGAGAGAAGTGGTGTGTGTCAAACGCCTACGCCCAGTAGTATCGAATAGATGGAACAGTGATGAAGTGAGTATGCTGACAGGAAAAAATCAATTCACTTTGTTCATTAATATGAAGGGATATTTTAGTTAAATAAATATTTAAATATTGTAAAACAGGGACTACATTCAAATGTTCTGATATTTGGAAAACCTCACAGCAATAAAAGGAGAAAGATATGTTTGAAATCTACTACAAATACCAGATTTAAAATACCATATTTTTTATGTCTCTCTTCGGGGATCTCAGGGGAAGATACCCTTAATCAGTATCCAACTGTGTGAAGAGTGCTCTGAGGTCTTCTTTAACCTCAGAGGAGTATTTTTCAGAGCTACAATATTTTGGGGCTCAAACTGAAATGAGTTTTGAATCATTTTTATTAATTTTTATGGATACAATATATTGGTTTATGGCACAAAGTATTTCAGGGAACATGAAGTAATTTCTTTGTGTTTGTAGATTTCCACCCCAACCCTTTTTTTTTTTTCTTTCCTTTTTTTACTGGTACATTTCAGGGCAAACCATGATATAACCAAAATAATAAATTTAAATGCATTTTTAAAGGGCCACAGCTTAAACACAGTAAAAAAGTTGTAACTATTTCACACCGCAAGCTAGAGATGTCATACCATTTCTTCCCCAAATGCTGGATTTCTTTTAGGAATTCCCATTTTTCACCATATTGACTTTTAGCTGCTGAAAGAGCTTTTGTCAGAATTTTGTTTTTTAGCAAAACAGTTCTCTGCAGTTTTTCTGCCATATATATGGAGATTTTTCTGCTTCTTGCTGTTATTTTTTTACCACTGTTTTCGAGTTGTAATGATAAATTCTGACAATGCATCTCTGTGAAACTAAAGAAACACTTCAGTTGGTTCTAGCTACTATAACACTAAGCAGTGAAAGGGAGAAAAAAGAAGGATTGGGACATGTTTGTTGTTGTTGTTGTTGGGTTTTTTTTTTAAGGTGTGTTTATAATAGTTCTCTATCAGCAATTTTGCAGAAAATGTAGAAGTTGGCACACTTGGACTTGAGAGTTATAACTTGGGCTTGGCAGCAAACCAGAACTATACACCTCAGGTCGTTCAGTTGTTAAAATACTGTTCCTTTGTTTTTTTTGTTCTACAGTGTTTAAGAGCAATATTGAAATTAATGTCTGAGTGCTGGGCTCATAATCCTGCCTCAAGGCTCACTGCCTTGAGGATCAAGAAGACACTTGCCAAGATGGTGGAATCACAAGATGTAAAGATTTGATGTAGTAAATTGACATTGGAGAGCAAAGCTGGACTCCTTGATCTTTTCACTCGAACATGGGTGAGACCTATGTGGAAGGAGGAAATAACTGAGATTCAGGATATTTTCTCAGCACATTTCTACAGGCTGCTAATCAAATCTTTCAGTACTTCATAGACTGTGATACTGAGAGCCTCTGTACACTACATGCTACGTATATGGACAGCCTTGATAAAATACACATTTTAGTTTTGTTTGAGCTGCATTGAGACTTCAGTCATACTTAGTGAGTCTCCAGTAAAACTCTGGGTACTGAATTGAATGTTCAGATTATGGTGCTTTCTGTGAAAGCCTAACAAGCTATATGGATTCAACAGAGATGGAGAATATAAGCTTTTTTTTTGCCTTCTACCTGATGAAGCCTAGTCAATCCATACCATTTTTGTGAAACAGCCTGTATGTTATGAATCTGTTTGTGATGCTACTCAGTTTAACAGCTCTTTATGCCTTTATGTGTGTGCCAGGATTATTTCACTGTCATTTGGAATAGATAAGAAACCATTTAAATGAACAAAGTTTTATGGTCAGGGCTCCATGCATTTTCTGGCTCCACAATCAGAGATTTGCTATAGAGTTTACTCCTTGCCATTAAATTATCTTCTAGAATCTTGGGTTTAATTTTGTTTCTATTCTTGTCTTGATCACAAGAACTACAAAAATGTGAACCATTGGAACATTAAGGAATGTCAACCTAAGTCTGTAAACAGCTTGACATAGCCTCTGCGGGTACAGACTATTTTGGTCATCTCACTTAAAATCTAGTGGGCTCTGTGATTTGATGCCTATGAAGTTTGGCTTATTTTCCACAATGCCACATGCAGCCAGTGTTTTTGCTGTAGACTATTTGCCATCTTAATAGAAAGACCATGGATTATGTGTTTTGTCTTTCTGCTTTATTGGAACTCACTGGTAGGTGCCTGTCATGCTCTGAACTTTTTTCTATACAGGAGGGAATCAAGTCAGCTATAGGAGCATGCTTTTTCATCATTTGACAAAACTAGGTATAAGAAAAGTTCTGAAAGGCTTGAGAGCAAATCTAATTTACAGACACAAAAGAGGGAAGACAGGAAGCACAGACCCGGCACTCAGAAGATTAGAGAACATAGTAAAGGTCAAGATCAGGAGAACCAAATATGTGAACTGTTGAAGGTAAGATCAGCAACATATAGAAGATTTCGAACTGGGTTGCCCTGATCTAAATGCAGGAGACCACATTTGTGAGCCGCTTAGGATACAGTTAGAAAGTTCAAGATTTAAGAAAAGGAATCAGTGAGTGTTTTAAGTTATAAATAAGAACATTTGTGAGGAATGGCATTGAAAGTTAGCTCATGAAGACAAGATCAACACAATCACAAAATTCGTTGTATTGCGCCAACTGTTTGGCATGCACAGGAAACTCTTGATTCCCTCCTTTTCTTCACTGATCCAGACAAGTGGGTTAAAAGCCAGAACCCCTCCATGAGGTTACTGTAAGGCAGAATTATTGATTTATAACTCCTTTGGCACTTCCACTTTGAAGTAAGAAAATCGTACCATAACTCAAGTCAAAGTTTCAAATGCATGAATCATCTGAAAAATGAACACACAGTATTGGAACCATTGAACCTATTTGATAATTTAAGTGCCTATAACTTTGTACTGTAAATCTTATTCAAGATAACTTTTAAAAGGGAAGTTATTTATACGTTGTGTTTTGTGCTTTAGTAAAGAAAAAAACAAACCATCTCGTCCTAGGTACATGTGTCCAATTACATACATGCACAAACACATATGCCATAGTTGAGATTTGAAGAAAGAAGTTAGGAATCATATTCTAATTGATTAAAAATGTTAAAACTTCAGATTGATTTATGCCAAATTGTTTGTTGTCTTAAAATATGTACCTGGAGATTGTTTTGATATATGTTTCAATTTCCCTTGAAAATACAACTGATAGGAAACAATGTAATGCAGAACTAATGTCATTTGTGAAAAATTACAATCTTCTAACGTGGAGTTTTTTTGTTTTAATTCTGTAGTTCACTTAATGTAAATGATCAGGTAAAAGACTGCAGTATTTTTATTTTCTATTGTGATGTACAGACTTTATTTAACAATTCTACATATTTTATAGAAAAATTAGCTATTTTGAGGGACATTTCTTTTTGGTTGGTTGTTTTTTTTTTTTAATAAAGTCATTACTTTTGTTCAGTAATGCCTTTAAGTATTAATATGTATTCTGGCTGAGAAGTTCATAGGTATGTCAACTGTGGTTTTAACTTATTTGAAAACAGCAAGAGATATATGATATTGTGCCACAATCCTCATGATAAAGGGCTTTTTGAAAAAAGGTGTTTCTCCGTCCATTGCCAAGAAATCTATGGTGAGTTGGAAATAGTTAATCCTGTCTTTGCACAGAATTTTTGCATGGATAGTTGGAAAATACTTGGTATGAGCCTAAAAAAAGTAAGGGACAAGCTTTTTTTCTTTTTTTTTTCTCTCGAGGATTTTTATCAATAAGTTTTTGAATTAATTTTTCCCAAGTCTTCAGGAAGCCATTGCTAAGAAGTGTGACTTTTGGTAATTTGTACTTCTTTCTTCTCCATTGTTTAGGCATTTACAAGGCAATAGGATGGTGGTCTTAAGTAGACAACTTAAGACCTAAATTGATTTACACCTTTATTTTTTACACAGAGGTGAGCTGACGTCTGCAAAGTTGACCTTTTTGAGAGGAAAAAAGTCTTTTCTCCTTAAGCTTATCCTTAATTTTTCTCGACTTCAGTTACTAGATTCATACACAAACATGTCATGGATTTACAGTTTTCATTGTCCTGAACAGAAGCTGCTGTGGGTCTTCAGCATTCCTTGATTCCCTGAGATTCCCAAAAATGTTATCACTAAAGGCTTGAGCAGATATCTATATTTCATTCAAAGTCATTGACTATTTGAACTTTGTATGCCTATACTGACATTGTAACAATGATGTGGCTAGGTCAAAGCTAGCCCATTAGTTTTTACACAATTAAGCATACTTAGTGCAGACTCTAAAGCTAAGTTTTTGCTTTATGCAGTACTGTAGAATTCAAAAGCCTGTAAGGTCAGGGAGGGTAACAGGATTGTTCTGTTGGAGTTTGATGAATCTCATTTTGTTGGTCAAAATTCTAAGTATTTGCTATCCAAAAAACATGCCTCAAATCTGGCAAATGTGGTTTGTTTTTTTTTTTCAAATGAAAATAGAAAATGTTCAAAATAATACCTTGAGGAGTATCAAGACTGTGCCTTGAAAGTTCTTAAACACATATGGAAAGTTGTTTTTGTGTTTAACCTGCTCCATGGGATTTCAGTTAGGGGGGAAAATCAATCTGAGTCACTTATATCATTTTTATTGTTACAGCAACTGAAAGGAGAGGTTTTGTGTTCCTCGCTAATTTGTGAATTCCATGAGAAACGTGATATTCCTACAGAAAACTGAAGGCTTACATTTTGAGTTTATGACATGGAGTAAAGTTTGGAATTCTTCCCAAGTTTTAGTCTAGAAACAGATATTTTTACCAATATCCATTACTTTTGCCCAATTCTTTCCTTAATCTATTTTGAAGTATTGGATAAAATCTAAAATTCATATTTTAAGTTGCTTCTGTTGGAGTCTACAAACAAATTTTGGATCTTCATCTAAATGACTATTTGAATGTGTTTATAAAACAAATCATTTGGAAACATTTCATCTGTCTTTTAACTGTATTTTAACAGTCTAAAATGTTTCAAAAGGAAAGGTATTAATTTAAAGAACAGTCTTTTGCTATTGTGAATGTTTTTAAAGGGAAATTATGTGCTCATCTTCTGTCAAAGTTTAAAATCATTTAGTGTTTCTTCATTCTCTGACAGTGCCTCTGATGTCAAAAGTCTTTTCCTGTACTCACAGTCTTTATTCCAAATCGACATGATGTCTAAAAATGTCTGGCAGTGTTGCACTATGCAGTGTTTTATGAAGCCGTGGTGTATTAGCCTTGGTTGGTATAGCAGAAGTGGAGTGCACATTACTTCTAATTTTTGAACCAATTTCATGTAATTGTTGCTTCATAATATTTTACTGTTGAGTGCAATTATAGAAGCCCACACCATGTAATGACATTTGTGCTCTGACATGCCATGCCCCAAATGAAATGTATTATATTGTATACAAGAAGAATAAATAACATTGTAGTTAACCTAGAGAAGATGTAAATAAAATATGAAAGAAGAGTGGAACAAGACAAATGGTCACACTCTTGTGTGTGTTATATGCCAAAAACATAGAATACTCCTTTAAAAATGTAACACACTAATGTATTTTGTACAGCATCTGCTTTAGAAGGTGCCTTATTGAGTTTGCCATGAATTGCTTGTTCTGTACACAGATTATGTCCAATGTATCATTTTTAAGTAAATAACCTTATTTTAGTACACATTAGTAATGTGTTTTGTTACTTAAAAGGTTTGCCTTAAAAATGTAATCACTTGGAAATCGTAATATCATAACTAAATAACTCCCACCTTTTTAATACCGGCTTTACAGTTTTGTTTTTTTCCCCTCCACAGTCTTTAAATAAGTTGTTAATGATAATTTTTATTGTTCAATGGTGTTCAGAATTATTTGGTGCTCATAGTTCGAGCTCTGTATTCCTTGGAGTAAATTTGGGCACAACAGTAAACCCAGTGATTCCTTCTCCTGATTTTTAGCCCTGTATTATAGCAAAGCCAGAAGCAAGTCAAAATTGAATAATTCTTTTATTTAACAAATGCAATTTCATGAAATGATGGGTTTATTCATATATATTTGATTTGAGACCATTGAGTAAAAAGAGAAAAATAAAGAGGTAAAGGATTCTCTAATTCAGTTTTGTTCCCTCTGCCTACAGCTTATTTTTGTTGTAGTGTTATCTAAATTAAGAGATTTCACCTAATATACTTGTGTACTGCTAGGTACAAAATTATGCATGTGTTTCTGTATAGCCTGCAAAATTCACTGTTTTTTGTGAAGCAAATGAAGACCAGCCAAGGGAATATCTCATCTGTGAGTATAAAATTCTGTAAAGTCTCAGAATTTCTTTTCTTGCAGAAATGTATTAACTACTCTCTGTAGAGTTCATTTTTAGTTTTCAAGCAGGAAGAAGTAAGATACATTTCTGTTCTCCTTTTACCTTTGATCAGGAATAAACTTTAAAGGTATTTTTTTACAGTAGCTAGAAAGTTTTGCTATCTGAGCATATAATCTGTTAACAGTAGACTCTAAAGGTAATATAGATAAATACAAGTTCTGAAAGTATGGTAGAAGACTAGACTGTACGTAGTTTCAAACCTTATTTTCGTTAATAAGTAATACCAGGAAGTTATTACTGCACAAAGGTTTGATCTCCTCACAATCAGTGTCCTGGTAAACTAACCTTTTTCATATGGTTTTGGCTTTTCTGTATTTTGTGGAATATCTTCACTGATTACACTGACCATGATTGGATTGAAAACTGAGATTCATTATATTAGCATTGCAGGAGGACATAATGAAAATACTGTGGAAAACCTCTGTAAACCAGTCTTTCTTTTGGCAAACACTTTTCTTACTCTCCTACGGTTACTTCTCGAAATGACCACATGATGGTGCTATCTCCTAAAGATAGGAAATCCTTTCCAGACGATTGGGGGGGTGGGGGGCGGGTGGGGATAAGTGAAAATAAGTTCCACTGCCTAATAATAGCTATCAAAATGTTACTTATGTAGTATTATTTTTTACTTCTATATAAAAATGTGTTACTAATGAGTTTGCATCGGCATCTAGGAACTGAAACGGCTGTGTCCAGTGACACATCTAAAACCCCCACATGTATATTTTGTGTGCAAACTCAAAAGCATACTGAGTAACTGATGAGTTAAATCAGAAGCTTTTGAATAAATTGCAGAAGTATCACTAATTTCATAACGGATCAGATTTAGTTCCATTAACGTCATTAATCCTTTTTGCAGCTTTTATTTTCACCTCCCCAAAACATCACTTTAGTCTTTCTTGTTGATGTTAATGTAGGAAGTCAATACCAACTGTGAATCTGAGTCATGAGAGGATGACTACTCTGGGTTGATGAATTCACAGATCTTGTTTATGAATGGTTACCACCTTGGACTTCAGAAACTGACTTGATGTGGGTATCTGAAATGAGTTCAAATGAATCTGGCTACAGAATTCAGGCACTGATGGATCTATAGAAAGTAATATTTTGTATGTGCAATGTGTATTTGCATTTTGAGTAAAGTAAGGAGGTCATCCTAGTAATGGAAAAGAAAAACTATTAGGAGACTTTAATTTTAAAATGCAAAGTACTGTAAAATACTGACATTCACAAAGCATTCGTAAAGTTTCAGTAAGAAAATAATTACATGAAGCCATTAAGATGTACAGCTTTTAAAAATATTTTTATAAAGCTTAGAAGTTTGATCTGGAAATCTAGAAACTTGGACTATTGACTATTCTCTGGCAGATTTTTGGGAAGTACTGAGAGGATTTGTTTGGTAGGTTTTTTTTGACAAAAATATGAGACTCCAATGGACAATACATAGATCTGTATCTTGGAGTGAGTATACAGGCTGCTGTGTCTGTTGGTTCTTATGTGAAACTGCCATCAGGCATGCTTGTTGAGTAGGTCTGCTGTGACAGAAACTAAAGCAACTTGCCTGTTCTTACAAAAAAAAACCAAAAACAATCAAAATATACTCTCCACCCACCCTCCCCCCAAAAAAACCCACCCCACAAACAGCAAAACAAATGTTTGTAAGGGCTTTGAAAGACATACCAGTAGTCAAATAGTTTGCTTGTATTCGAGAGGGGGTTTAGATGTAGGTTATTAAAAAGCTGATGTATCCATTTTTAAAAAAAAAAACACAACCCTGTATTTTAATCATCTTTTTCTTGTTGCTTGAAAAGGAAGTGACGCTGTCTGCCTTATATAGCCAATTGAATGTTTTAACCCATTATATCTTTTTAATTTCTGCCTCATAGCCTGAAAATAAGAGTCTTCCAGTCAAGTACGTTGTCTTTGTGTATGCAGGTGGCTACCTTAAGCACATATTTGAGGAATACACATGTGAAAGCATCTTTGTATTAACCTTGTGTTCACTCTGGAGTTGAAGATCTCTGACCTTGCCTGGCTTATTTTTCAACAAAAGTAAGTGGTAAGCACAAGGATATCAAACCATTTAAAGTTCTGTCTGGATGAAGTGCCTATCTACTACGTACTGTGTCCTTTTCCAAGTAGCAATATGGTTTTGGTTCTAGTTGAAGCTTTCTGTGAAAGCTTTAAAACCAAAATGTTTTGAAATATGTATATGTCTCCTGGCTGTATTTAATTGTGGGATTTAGCTAGTAACTGCAGAATTGGTGTACACTGAAGGTGGGGTATTCCTTGAGGCTACCCTGACTTAGGTAGCATACTTGGCTTGGCACTCTGCCACCACAGAAGCCTATAGTTGTAGGGTCCACAAGTAAATCATTCTGGGTCAGCCCAGTGTAGTAGCTTTGTACTAAAAGAACCCAATCTTAAAATTTGATGCTTTTCTTCCTTTTGTCTCTGCAAATTTTTCTTCTCCTCCTGTCATCTGATATTGAGCAATGTATGTGGGACAGAGGATGACACTGAGCACTGTGGGCACTTTGTGCTGCCAGCGACAGAGCAGGGCAGGATGTGGCTCTGTGCTTGATAAATGTGGAGACTTGGCCCATTAATCTCATGTAAAAGTCAGTGTTGGCTAGTAGATGTCAGATCACTTCTCGTAGTACATTTTGTCAAATTTTTCAGGATGCAGTAACAGCAGTTTTCTCAGCAAGTCAGTAGCTGAAACTGCTTTGTAGTTTCATTTTAAAAGATGCCTACTGTCTGCTTCTCAGACTGTTGTCTTAAGTGCAATGTGGTAAAGATACATCTAAATAGTAATTTTCTAGTTTAGTGTTGCTTAGAATACAAGTAGGTGGGGAGAAAAACTTTTAAAAGCACAATAGGTTTCTGTTAGAAAATGCTACCTTAAAAAAGGCATAAAATACATAACCAGAAATTACCTCTTTCATCAAAAATACTGGGAATTTCTGAATGCATTTCATTTCAGCAAATTTAATTGGTTTAGTATTGTTTTGTAAGATGTAAGGATAGACAAGGAAAAATACCACAATCATTGCATTTCTTTAAAGTTAAAGCCTTTGAGATATTTTCTGTGACAGAAGAAAAGTTTAGGGTGTGACCAGACATGATCATCTTGAGATTTTCGTTTTGAAATTCTACAGATCTCCACAGATCCAAATTTCTATTCTTCAGTTTACTCTGATTATAACTTTATTTTATATTCAATGCTTGACAGCAGATCAATGAGCTTATCTTTTTATTTTCACTGTTAGTCTTATTTACTTGCTTGCTTGATTTTGAACTACTTACTAAAATACTAAATTCTGGGCTGAAATAGTTGTATTCTTTAGGATTATCTTTAGAAATAAATGGCATTTTCACCAGTGTTTTTTGGTTTTGGGTTTTTTTTTTAGTATTGTTGACATTTCCTGATGTCTAAATGTAGATGTAATTCTTAATATGATATCACTGTTAAATTTTTGCATGGTAGTTGAAATACAACACAGGCCTGGAAGCAAAAAGATTAGGCCATTTTTAAGATCCTTGCTTACAAATATTAGCAGAGGATGCACCTTACTGTGTTTCATCAATATCTTCTAGTGCTCATGTTGTGCACAGTCTGAAACATCGAACTGGAGTGAGTTGCAGAAGTTTTCAGGACAGTCTGTGACTGCCTGTGGTCCACAGAGATCTAAAAGGTAAAATTGTCTTGGCTTGGTTTTAAACTGCTATTCACAAAATACAAGAGTGTATACACAAAGTCCTTCCTGAAATCTTTTCCTTGCCAGCAGCAGGGTTATTTGTCATGGGAGGATACTCTTTTGCCTGGGAAAAGGAGGAAGTTTCGGTGTGGTAAATAAAAAAAAGTCACCAAAAAATACTTTTTCTAATTAGATGTAATTGTCACAGTTGAAAGGATTTGGGAGTGTCTGTGCTGATACATTTGGAGTCCAGACCATTATCACTTGAAAGAAAACCCCATTGCTGCTCATAAGCAACTAATCAAAAGCTGAACACTTCCAGAAAAGAAGCATGAAGACAAATTTAGGGTAGTGCTATGTTTAAACACATGCCGTAGGGTTGAATACATCACAGATGAAGCAATAGTGAATTGGTCCATTGCATCTATGGAAAGGTATCAGTAAAACAAAATATCAGTATTCAAGTTTTAAATATTAGGAATCCACCCATTGTTGTCCCAGGTGGACTCCGTTTCACTACAGAGCCCTGTAGCAATTCAAAGCATACTTTCTCCCCCTTCTCCATTTCAGCCATAGCAAAAGTAGTCATGGTGTTTCCATTTGTTGTTTTCCTCTGACTACTTGAGAGAGTCCTTTTGTACCCACGGCTAAAGGAGAGTTGTCCTAATGCTGGTCCTGAATTGAATTCCACAGAGATGACAAACAGGTAGACACCTTTATGTGGTGCTTTGAAGTAGCCATGTTCAGGGAAATAGCTATTTCCATAATTGAGGTAAGTTTCATTAAACTTCAGAGTTTTCTCTTTCTCCTTTCCTTCTGAGAATCCCACGTGGAATGCTACTGGTGAGTCTGAAAATGAAAAAGGAATAGGGTTTTAGCAGTGAGTGCTCTTCTCTCTCCAGGATTATCGCATGAGAGGGTGAAGCCCTACCAGGCCTGATTGCTGTATGCTCTTTGTAGAGCTAAATCCTTGAAATGGGCATGTATCTGAGATTAGATCAATAGATTTCCTGGAAACATCTGAACCACTAGTCCTGGAAAAGTACCAGGTGGAGACCACTCAGAAGGAAAAAGGGCAGCACTTTTTTGCTCTCCTGAAAATAGTTTAGTTTAAAATACATTCTCTGCTTATTCCATCTTAAATCTTTAGTTCAGTTTTGCAGCACAGATGCCTGAAGAGGCTGATTTTTGCTCTGTGTGTCTGTAACAAAGGCTACAATCATAAAAGCCAATGCTAAAGCTGTGGTGGTTGTAATTACAAGGTGCTTATGGCCACGTGTTTACAAGGAAAGGGAACTGGATGGTCATATTGAAGTATAAGTAGAAAATCTGTCTCTCAAGCTTAGCTATTAGAGAGTACACTCTCTGGTCAGTTCTTTCAGTTCCATTTGTGCAAATTATAGCAGTTTATTTAATTCTTCTGTTCACATTAGGAAGGATTCAGTGCTTTGTGAATATACTCCCTCCAGATTCAAATAATGGAAGAAAAGGCAGCATGACCAGGAAGACCTCACCCATCTGCTTCAAAAGAGAAAATTGCTATTACATGAGCATCTGCAAACAAAATTCGTGTTCTAAATATCTAAAGTTGAATTAGTTCAAGGCCAGTTTCCCAGCAGCTACAATGAGTGTAATTTCGTTGGCCTTGAGCCAAGTGCAGCAGTGTATCAACTTGATTCTTACTCAAACTGCTCATTTTGATGGAAGGAAAGGGTGTAAATAATGTCAGAATTCCTTCCTCCATTGTCACACAAGATATCTTGACAGGTATGAAAACTAATGTGCTGTGCATTTGTAACTTACAGCAAGGCCCAGAAAGAAGCTAGACCTTTACATGAACAAGTAAAAGAAAGGAACCCACCTTTTTCCAAAAGATCTGTCTGCACTGTATTTCTCCCACTGATCATTTGCGTATTTTCTCTGTGCTTCCCAGGCTTTTTCTTATCTCTCTGCTTGTCTTGACCTTTCTCTTGCCTTCTCACTTTTCTGATCAGCATTGACTGAATCTTTGTAACATCCAGGCTTACATTTGAGGCAACTAATTCTTCATTGCTTCCAAATAGCTTTTTAAATATCAGCAGATGTTCCTCTAGTTTCTGCTTGATGGTTGCTAAATCTGCTGAGACAATTTCCACAGAAATATTGAGTGGCTCAATTACATTTGCTGTTGTATGATTGCAGCAGAGATTCATGTCACTTCTGGATTCATGCCTCTTGATTGCCAGACTCAAGTGTTTGATATCATTCTTCAGAGTCATTATATCATTATAAGCTGAACTATCCAAGGAGTCATCTTTGGCAGCCTCATAGTTAGGCTCCATGTGTTCTACAGTGCTATGTTGACTACTGTCTTCTTCTAAAGTAGAGGATG
This sequence comes from Urocolius indicus, assembly GCA_013401255.1. Classification (NCBI taxonomy): domain Eukaryota; kingdom Metazoa; phylum Chordata; class Aves; order Coliiformes; family Coliidae; genus Urocolius; species Urocolius indicus. The sequence goes on along the minus strand of WBNH01009183.1, from coordinate 177,245 downwards.
TTTGTGTTTCTTCTTTGGAGTGCTTAGATCTATGAGTATCGTCATTATTCTGTCGACCTCTCTCCAAAAGATTAAATCTCCTTAGAAGAGATTCTAGAGTTACATTTTGTTCTTGGAGTTTATCTGAGAGATGTCTGAGAGATTCTTGCAGCTGAGATACCGATGATATTAGGATAGTAGGATCTTCTTCAAACAAGATTTCCATAAATTCTTCTCCCAGTAAAGCCTCTAGCGCTGCTTCATGCCTCATGGCATCTTCCAAAAGAGAGCCAAAAGAACTGTTGAGATATTTGATATGTCGGTGAATTTCTTCATCTTTCTTCTTCAAGAAGCCTATGTCTTCTGAAAAAGCCAGAACTTGTGATTGAAGTTGTCTGTTTTCTTCTTGACGGAGATTAAGGGACTGGTGGATAGATGGAAAAGCTGAGGACAGCTCTTCAATTTCAGTCCTTAAGAGCTCTCTAAAAACTGACTCTAAGTGCTTCATATCCCTTAAGTTTGATTGATTGCCTTCAAGAGAATAAGTGGTATTCTTCAAATCTTCCTCCAGTACATCGATATCGGAAGATATTCTCTGACAATTACATTCCTCCATGTACCTCAACAGATCTGAATAGTTTTCCCGAAGATTGGAGAGTGTGTAGTTGAGCTCTGCTATCTGCTGTTCCATTGCTGCTTTGTTTTCTTCCATAATAAGTGATTTCTCCATTAAAGTTATAGTAAGATCTTCTGGCCTATGCTTTGAGATATTTTTTTTCAACTCTTTAAACCACCTCTCTAAAACTGCTATGTTCTGAAAGGCCACATCTGACTCCATGTACAGTTCTTTAAGCTGCTTTGCGTGCCCTGCCAGAACATCATTCACTTGTCTGAGGGTTAACTGGCTATTTTCATCTTTGGGACCATGATGTGATGGCAGTTCTGTTAAATTTTTTTTCAAAGTCTCAAATTTCTTTTCAAGATTGTTTTGCTCTTGTTTCATGTTTGTTATGCTGTTGTTCAAAGCTAAGAAGTGAGACTGTTGTATCTTATGAAACTTCTTGAGCTTTGTGTCGGTGTCTGCCTTGACCATGGTGAGATTATAGTGAATGTTAGCCTGCTGCATTTGCAGTTGGTTCTCTATATCTCTTTTCACCTGATCAACTTTCATTACATTTTCTTGGACTTTTGATTCAAACTTAGTTCCCAGCTCCTGGAATTCTTTCTTGGGCACAGTGCTCTCTTGGAATCTTTCTATGCTTTTCTTGTTGGCTTCCACGTCATAGGACAGGTTTCTTACCATGTTTGAGAGGTTCTGTAAGCTTCTGTTGAAGCTTGCCCACATTGGGTTAAAATGTTTCCTTAGAAAATTCTCCACATGGGGAAACAAAACTTGCTGCAGAAGCCTTTCCTGTAGATCTGTTAACACGGGAAACAAACAAACAAACAGGTAATTCAATTTAAATTGTGCTTTTAGAACACATCTTAATCTGGCCAGAGTAACTCAAGTATGTATTTCTCTATAGTAACTGACATCTTACTCCCCAAAATCTGACCCAACCTGATATATTTTGACAATTGCAAAAATAGCCTAGTTTTAAGTCAAAATTACTGTGAAGCACATTGCGTCTTTGAGTCCACAGACAGTAACTTAGATATGTATTGACTGCTTCATTTAAGTCATAAAAATAGATGTGAATTATACTAAAGCTTAATTGATTGTCTTGAAGATCCCTGAAGACAGTAGTCTTTATGTGAGCCAGTGGTCAAATGTGGTTGCTCATTTCTTTCCCCACACCTATGTTTGGCAGGAATAATGTTGCAGAGAAGGGTTGAATGTTACAGTTTATGTACACCAGTCTGATATTCTGCACACCAGAGAATACAGCATGAGAGTGATAAAAAACCAAAACCCAAATCTAAACTCTGCATACTCATAGAAGTCACAGAAGCAAAATACTAAGCTAACAAATTTTAAATGTAGGCAGCCTCTTAATTCTGAAATTCCGGAAAAGTGCAAAGGAATTTGCCTTTGATCTCATTTTCCACTTAAAGTTGCTCTTGAGTTTGATTCATTCATTTGTATTGGGATTGCACCTATTTTTTTTTTCTGTCTTTAGAAGCATTGAGAAGACTGAGGAATATCAGGGTGGTTTTAAGTTTTCTTTCTGATCTTCATGATTAATTTACAGGTCCTGTTGCCAGACTGATAATTCTGCAGCACACCTCTCACCTGAATTGCTCTGGTTCACTTCTAACACCATGCTCGTACCGTTGTTTTCAAATATTCTCTGTAAGTCACCTAAGTTGCTGACTGCTTGATGAATATCACTTTGAAGATCATCCAGTAAAGCCTCATGATTTTGAATCACTTCCAACATTTCTCTTGAATCCACTGATGTTGGCACTAATCACAAGATTAAAAAAACAAAGTCATGCAACAGAGTGCAGCGACAAGGCAACAGGTATTCCTACAAGACCTCTGTTCGCCTATGTGTACATTTCAGTCAGAGAATTTTGCACTGACGTTTAGGGGAGGGTGTTGATTTATAGCACCTTAACTCATGGTTTCTTTGCAAATAGTGGTAATGAAAATCTGATTGATTTAAATATTAACAGGAGAACTTCAGCCATGCTAGCCATGATGGCAGTAAAATGCTCTGCATTTAAAAATCTCTCCATGCCATAAAAGTGTTCTGGAATAATAACTCTTTTCCAGTTATTGACTGAAAGGGATAGCAAGGTTTAAGAACCCAAAATAGAGGAGGATGAAAGAGCAGTTGAGGTATTTCACTAAGGAATTGAAAGCATAGGATGTGTCATAGCTGACTCTCACTGAGGAGCCCTTCAACTGATGTTATTCTATGAATATAATACAAATCTATGGTACCTCATAATTACAGTCACAGAGCTACTGGGTAGCTGCTATAAAATAATGTTTTGAATAGCTTGTTTTTCTGGTAGAATTCTGAGCATGGTGTGCTTTCTTGTGAATCCACTCAGCAGACCCCAAGGGGTTAGACATCCATAATGCTCATAATGCTCTGTAGCAGCTGATACCAGCTGGCATTCTCACTTGGCATTGCTGATGACAGCCAGCATACAACTTTGAAACTTTTGAATGCTTTGTCTAGTGCATTCATGTAGTGCTATAACAAAAGCCGTCATTTATGCCAGTAAATGCAGTTGTGTAAAAGCTTTCCCAAATAATGCTTTTGCTAGAGACATTGTCCACAGCTTATCATGTTAAAATTGCAGCTAAAAAAAAAAAATCCATATTTTTCTCTGATCAGTGACTGAGAAGTTAAAGAATGGCAAGCAAAATAACTTAAGCACCTACTGTGGTTTGAGAACTCCTCTTCTTCCTGTCCTTCAGTTTGATTTCCTGGCACAGGAATAAAATTGGGATCTGCAATGGAGATATAATACATCTGAGAAAATGTTTTAGATGCAGAACCTACTATGGTTTAGCAAGGCAATGTAGGACAATTTCATATCTAGTTTAATTGATGTGGAGAGAGGCTTCTGTCTTATAGGTTTCTTAGGGAAAGAACATCTTGTCTGACTTCTCTTGCAGTATACCACTGGCATAGAACATTGTATAAATAATGATACTGTGCAGTAGGATGCATGTTTTTAACTCGTGCTGAGTTACTGCTCCTAAGAAACAAGTCTATTGCAAATAGATGTTGGGATTTGGGTTTCTGAGGGGGGAGAGAGTCCTGTCAAAAGATCTCCAGATTGCTCTTCCTTGTTCCACAGTTACTTGAGCATTGTGGTGGTACTGGCTACAGCGAGTGATGCTGTACAGATGAGAAGATAGAGATGGAGCAGCTGGTTTTAGACAGTTAATGTAATGAAGGAGAAACTAAGCACTGGAAGCACTGCATTTACTAATAGCTTTCCAACATTATAAGTGAAGGTCAAGCTGGGACATCATCTAGAAGTAAATCTTTTTAAAAAGCTGTGTGTGGAGAAAAGCTAAACCTAGAGATAAAAACAGGCACTCCCATTTTATCTGTGGAGTCTCTAGGTGAGTTAGACACAGATTCTGTCAAAATTTTCACACAGATGTTTGCCTTTTTTTGTTATAGTTGCCTTAATTGCTAGAAGGGATTAAGTTTTATCTGTTGTAATTCTCTTTCTGCTTTTAGAGTATTTTTGGCTAATCCTTGCCAATACCATGAAGCACTCCAGTTGTAAACCACACTGTCTTCCCTGTCTTTTATCTTAGCAACTTAACTTATCGTTATTCAACAGTGCAAAAAGTTGTAGTTGTTCATTGTATGTAAAGACTACTGCTAGACCTTCCATAGAAGCCTGTGTTGTTGTGTTGTAGGTAGAGCTTCTCCCCCTTCTAGAAGAGCCAGTGTCTGTGCAGCCAGGGTAAGCAGAGAGGAGGCAGCAGTACAAGCTGGAGAGTGAACACTGCGTGTTTTGTTTGAGCTTAGATACATTATGATTTCCCCAGCCAAATGACTTCATCCTCTAAACTTTACTGTAGTGGCATTGCCTTCTGATGTCAGCAGTTTCTATCTGGAATTAGGCATTCCTAGATGGACTCATACATCTGACAGGCCCCCTGGCAAACGAATACCTTTCTTTGTGTGTGGAGGTTATAAAGGTGCTACTAACAGAAGAATAAGTAGCTAATACTGTTACCTACTAATTACAACTACTCTTTGTTTCAAGATATCAGTGATTTGGGGCACACCAGACCAAAATAAACAAGGCATCGATTCTCAAAGAAGGGGAAAACAAATAGGCAAAGTTATTTCTTGTCACCATTAATCATTAATTCTCATGCTTGCATCCCAACTGCCCTTACCATGCTGTTCACAGTCCTTGCCAATAAATCCAGGACAGCATTTCCACTGCAAAGACTTCAAAACCTTCTGTTTCACTTGATAGACTGGTTTCAGTGCTGTCCTGTACCTGGGGAGTAAGAGTCTGGGCATTAGATTACAAGTTGTTAGCTAGTGTCACTCGGGGTAAATGCATTGACTCTAGCAACAGTGGGATGCCAAGCGTGTCCTAGATGACTAATGCAGAATGCAGAGAAGAAACTTTTCATAAACTGTATTATTGCTGCTTAGTAAAACATTTAGGCTATCTACAACATTTTCTTTCCCTTACACAAAGCAGGATTCAGGGTTACTATCTGCAACACGAGGCATGTGCACATTCTCTCATGCAGACAGAATATTTGGTGAGTTGGGCTCCAGTGGTCTGCCTCACACTTTATTGTTCACTAGAGATTTTTTTTCCAGACATACTGGCACTGATCTGACACAAGTCTGAGAAATGGCACAGATGGCAAATTTATGTAACTATCAGAAACATAATTGTTATTTTTATTGTATTGGAGTCCTTTGCAATCAAGTTTGGACTGACTTTAAACTTCTGTAATATTTGAATGAGTTGTAGAGAGAGTTTTGTTTTTAAACAAATATTTCAAAATGTCATTGGTACCAAGGAAGATACAAATTTGTTAAAACTCCACTAGAACTAACCCTGAAACTTTTCTTTTTATTCAGAGAGAGAGAGAAATGAATTGTATTAAAAAACAGCAAAAGCATTTTTGCAATCAGCTAACTACATAGATGGGAAAATATGTAGATGAGTACTGAATATTATTTCTCTTAAAAGTATGTTGTGAGTCAATGTCTCCCAGCTTTAAAAATGTGTCAGCCCTGGTGCCTAAAGGTACACTGTTGACTTTCACCGGTACTCTTTGGGCAGCCAGTCCTTCTGAAAGTAAGTCCTACTGAAAGTAAGTACTTAGGCAGTGGCACATCTCTAACTCCTGCTATGTAAATGGACTTACTGATGACCATAGGCAGAGATTTTTTAAGTTATGCATGTGTTTTATTACCTGAAAACCATGGAAAAAGTATGGCCTCAGTTTTCTTCTGAATAAACATGTGAGAAGATATGTAAAATCAGTTCATTACCTTGTGGTCCTGTACTTGATGTCTTGAAAAAGCAATTGTTCTCCCAAGTTGCTTAAATGCCTGATCACCATCACTCAGTTTTGATGCTTTAATTATTTTTAAAATGTGTCATTAAATGCTTTTATCATTTAGATTTCAGAGACAATTCTGTTTCTTCAGTGATTTCACTTGGGATACTTACATGATCTTCTGGCAGTCTGGTGCTCCATGTAGACAGGGCTGCTGGGAGTTGACAATGTACTTCTCCTTCATGCAGGCTTCTATGTATGTTACTAGCCGGGACTGCATGAAGGAACACCAGTTCCTAGTGGAGAAAAGACATGAGAAAGAAATTTAAAGTAGATCTTTTCATGTCTTTACTTGTAACTGTGCCAAGATAGAGTGAAATGCAGAAAGGCTTTCTGTATTATTTTTTAGTATTATCCCAGCTGAATGATGAGGAAAGCGGAAAACATTTGCTAGCTTCTCCCTTCACTCCCAGTTCATTTGTTTTCATTTGGGATGTTTATCTGAGTTTGTTACAAAAAGTGTTGATTGTCTGAACTTTGATGCATTAATTCCATTTCCCGCCCTTTCATTTAGCAGGAGAACTTTCCAGCCCATGATAACCTGCAGGTTAATGTCACTTTAAATGTGGAATTGCCTTTCTCGGCACATTGCCATTTCAGATGCCTAATAACTGACTCATTGAGGCAGACTGCTTCTCAAAACTTAATCTAATATAAACTCTGTTAATCATTGGTGTCTTCCTAAGTATTACTTCTCTAAGATAATATGGTAACTGATTGGGCTTTATTAATTAGATTAGCTTTGAAATAATTTCTCACAACATTTGCAGGAAAATAATAGTGGAAAAATAAGAATTGTTTTCTTCTGTTACAGTTTCTTGCTTCTAGCAAGGACAAATGAGTTTTTTACTAGTCTGGTAAATTTTTCAAGTGAGAATTGCATAGGCATCTATTAATCCCAGAGTGTAGGTGAGCTTCCTTGTTTTCAGGAGTTTAAAGTCAAGACTTTAAGTGTAGTGTTGGGCAAAGTTTGATGGTTAAAATCCAAGATCAAAAGTCAGGAGTAGTAATTGTAATGGGAAATGAAAACATTAATTAGTAATTGCAGTTATTGTTTATAAACTACACATGTGTTCAACACATTATTTCAAGTAGTATATTTACAGAAATTGACCAGTTAAAGACCAAGGGAGTCTACCATTCTGTTTGGATAATGAGTAGAGAAGGGATGCAACAGCATTGTGTGGACAAAGAAGCTATAGTGAGACAAAGAATCCCTGCTCTCTCGCTGTTTAACTCTGGCTACAAATCCTACAGAGGAGGAGTCACTGAACCAGCAATTCTATTTTACAGATGACCTTTCTTAAAGACAGTCTGAGGCTTTGTGTTTCACACAAGTTTGACAACATGTCCTGCCTGAGAGCACCTACAATGGTTATTTCTAAAACTATGTGCATACAGGGCCTTTAGGAAGTTGTGACGTACCACTTAACAACATACTGATGTTAAAATGTGTTAATTCTTTTCCTTAAGGAAAAGGTTGGGTTGAGCAGTGGAGTGAGAAATGAGAAAATAGATATCACCCTCAGTGTTACAGCTAATTCATCTTAACTTTACAGAGTCTCCGTACAGATGGACCTAGTCAGGCTGCCAGGTTAACACAGGTTTACCTGGCTGGTTCTTGTCTTGGGGAAAGGAAGCAGGGATTGGATTTGTTTCCACTCTTCAAATAAAGATGGATTCTTTTGAGGAGGTGAGGTGCTTACAGCAACACACCATCTCTGGCAGCTCTACCTCTATGGCAGGCTCTGAAGCAGTGACCTTCCACAGCCCATGCCACTTCATCATCAGACAGGATGCAAAGGGTTCCATCTTCCTCTGTGATCCATGAAATTCAGCTGTTCCCTTTGCAGCAGAACTTGTGGCTCCTCCAGACATCCCTTGATGCTCAGTGGGTTGGAGCTGTTCACTATTCTGAACCAAACACTCATCTCCCCAGTTTAAATCACGGTCCCATTTTCCAGATGGGAAGATTGATATGAAATCAGTTGCAAAAAGGGTTTGAGGCCCTTATCACACCCTCAATGTAAAGCAATTGCAGAGGAAAGAGTTCTCTAATTGTCTTGAAATTAGCTGTCCTGGTTGAAGACCTCTTGAATCTCAGAAACTGAGCTTCTCTGTTATGGTACATGTCCATGTGACAGGTATATTAGTGATGGCAAGAACTGGTCATTATGGTTTGGGACTTTTTAACATTGTTCTTCGTGATACAGCTGCTGGTAAGGTAGTACTCCAAAATTTGTCACTGTAAAGTTTGAATGCCAAAGAGTAAATCTGATGAGGTTACTGATATCAATATGTATCTGCTGAAATGAAGCCTGGAGAAGAATTAGAACTCATATGTTTTTATGTATATTATTAAATTCATTTTATGTAAGAAAACAACACTAGTTGCTCAGAACAAAAGTGATATCAAACCTTACACAGTACTGATCCTGTCAGTTGAGGTATTTGGGGACATCAGGAGGGTTTTGCACTGCATGAATTTGTCAGAGCTTGCGTTACAATGCAGCGTTGTGGGGGGGAGAGAATGCTGTGTCTTATAAAGACACTGGGAAAAAAAAAAAAAAAAAAAGCAGCTGAACTTTAGGCAGCATATATTAAAATGGGAACACAGGAACTAAGAGCTCTCATCATCAGCATATACGGGAAAAGTTTGCCCCTCTGAGAAAGCTGCAAAAACAATGGGGAGCTGAGTCCCACATGAAAGCAGAAGCTGCGGCTGCAGCAGCTGAGTAGCCAGGAGAAGTGGAGGAAGCTGCAAGGAAGTTGGAAACATCAGGAGGAAAGGACGAACAGCCTGGCTATCTGGGAACAGTTCATCAGGTTTGCTGGGACATAGCCTTTTTTCTCCCCTGTTTCTTAAGGAAAATATGATTGCAATTTCAGCAAACACTTATGCAAGCAAAACTCTTCATGTCTTAGAAGCAAGAGCAGGACTTGGGCAGAGCCTGCAGCGCTGGGAACACTGAACAGGAAAGCAGGCTGCTGCAGCCTTTGTTGTGATTTTAAGCCAAAACAGATGTTATGATGAACTGTAGTTTTAAGGCCTTTGCAACTAAGTAAGACTTTTTTGTGCTTGTTATCAATGGGAATCGTCTCCTATGGGACTGAACCAGAAGACAAAGTGTCAAGTTTTTATTAAGTCTTTTTATTTACTCTTTGAGAGTCAAACCCTCTGCTTGTATCACTGGGTGATTCAGTTAAAGCCAGTAGTCCAACACACATGTCCTGGCTGAGTTCTGCCTCCAAGGTGTGCCTAAGACCTTTCTAAGGCTGCATTGCTTTACAGTGGTTGGTGTAAGAAACTCTGCAAAAAAAGACTCTCACATGCCCAGCAAGCCACAGCTGGGAGTGGCTTTTCCCCCTCAAATCCTTTCTGCTTTCTTGGAGGGGGGAAGAAATAAAGTGAGCAGGCAGTGTGCTGCTGGAGCTCACTGCCATCGTTGCCAGGTGCAGTATCTGGATCTGCTCATGGGATGCTCTCCAGATCCAGGCAGGAGTCTGCATTCGGTGTGGAGACCATCTTTTAAAATAAGATTCTTTGGCTTGATTGTTTTGTTCTTTCCAAAAGAAAACAATCCACTCCTCCTGAATCATCCATCATCTGGGTGATTTGTTTTTCCCACCATGCACAGCTCCCAAACAAGTTCATGTAAGTCATACAAATCTAAACCAAATGTTTACAAGTGTCAACATGTGTGTGAGCAGGAATGTGGCATCATGTGACTGCAAGTACTTTTGCTGTATTGAACATGTAAATGTGCACACACATTTAATAGAAAATGCAAGGCTTCCATTTCAAAACCTCTTAATGTGTTAGAGGCAGCTGATGGGCTTCCACATGTAGAGAGGGGTTACTTTGTATCAGAAATGGAATCAATGGCTTATCCCAGCTATTGACAATTGTTAGCATTATGCAGAATGAATAGCATGAAGGAAAGGGAGCTTGACAGACTCTCAGTAAAAACTGTCTTTAATGAAAGTCACATTTCTTTATGTCCATTTTTCTTCAGTGTCAGCTTACAGGTCCTGCACTGGATTTGAAAAGCTTATTTGTGGAGCTGAGAAGTTACATAATATCATATTTTGGTTTTAATCACAAAAACTTTTAGTGGTTTCAAGTTCCATGAAGGTATAAAATGTATTCTTTCCTCAAATAAGGAAATGAGGCCTATCTTTTCCGGCAGTAATAAGTTGCAATGTAGATATCTGTGCCTAAAGATGAAACTTTTATTACAGTGGGTTTTGTACATCTTGTCAAATTCTTCCTTTAAGGAAACTTTATATGTACCTAAAAATACTCCTTAACTGTATTAACCTTGAGGGAAAATATGCCATTCTTTAATGTTAAGTGGAATAATTTACAGACTGAGAAAGGCTTGATCTAAAGTTCAGTGAGGTGAGCAGGAGTTCTGCTGGCACCAGTGGACTCTGAATCAGGCTATGAAGTTTCAAAGAGCTTTACTTTTTCACCAAGAGCACTTTCTTTATTCAGTTGGTTTCTGGAACACAGCAGCTTTGTGGTGTTCTGTGGTTTTTTTCCCCCTCTTTGTAATTATGTTGCTTCATTCACTGAATATATAACCATCTTAACACGCTCTGTTTTATTCTCCTTAGTACAGTTTCCTTTTGATTCAAGCTTCTGCTGCCAAGGAGAGAGAGAAATAAAAAGAAGTTGCTCATGTGAAGAGAGCAAGAGAGATTTCTCTCCAGCCTGGTGAATGCAGAAGTTTATCCCAATACTGCAAGTTAGAGCAACACTTCAGGGAACCCTGGCAAATTCAGAGCTACAGATGTTTCGTTTGTTCAGTTGCCTTTCCTGTTTTACATTCCAAGCAAACAGTCTCATTTTTTTAAGCCATGAAAAAAGTATCCACTAGGTGGATTTTTTTTTCCTGGTCTTTGTTCTACTCTTCTTATTGAATATAGTCTTCACATGCATCTATCCATGTTTGCCTAATTTTGAGTGTATTCTTCAGTGTGAGGTTAAGTACATGATAAAGTATTCCGTTGTTTACATAAGTTTCAGTAAATTTAGGCTAGCTCAAGCCCTTTTTATTTAAACCTTTAAGGTCTTTAACCTAAAACCTGATCTTAACTTTCTTTTTTCTCTTGTGTTGGATAATCTGCTTTTACTGAAGCACAGCAAATTGCAGACTGTTGTATCTCTGATTCTAGGATTGGGCTGATTGACCTTATATCATAGCAAATGAAACAGGACCCACGGAACCAGAAGATGAAGTGAGATGACTGGTCTGCAGCACTTGTCACTCTGCTCAGATGAATATGGGGAGTCACATGTTTTCACATGCTACAGCAACAATTGCATCATGGTAATGCGTGGGAGTAATGCCCCTCAACTCAGTCACATACTTACCTGTTTCATTGTTCTAAGCTACACGTTCTCATGATTGGTACTGTAATGCATAATTTTAGACACTTCCTAGGTCAGTGGAATTTTTGCCTGAACAAAAGCTTCAGGACATTGTTTTTCCATAACTTCTGTTATTCCTTTGGCTGTACTAGTACAACTGAGTTACCCTTCACGTCAGTTTCCCCAGGTTTCTATTCCCAAGGAAGCCAATTTCTATAATTAGTTTGAAAACTGTCCAGCCATTCCTGTGTCTGTTACTTTTCATAACACTTTTCTTTTCCGTACAGCGCAAAAAGGCACCAGTAAAACAATTATGGCTACTTAAACTGCTACAAGATGACAATAAAGAACTGTTCTTGAATTTAAACAAGCAATCTTCTGTTGACTTGTACAGAATGATTCCTGATTTATAGCAGTTGAAGCAGAAAAAAAAGAATGAGGCTTTGGCTTTCTGATCAAATCCAGTCCTGAACCTGGAACTTCACTGGGAGCAGGAGCTCAGGAGAAATCACGTTTGGCTGGGAGTTAGTTTTGAGCCAAATCCGGCTGTTATAAGTTATATAAGTTACTTCAGATAAATAAATGCAAGAGGTTTTTCCTCTTCACAGAGCATCCACAACTATTTCCTCATTTATGCTATCCTCCCCTGAATAGAAGATATACAGCCTGCTCAGAGAACAGCTTACTCTTGGGTTACATCTTTTGATTTCTGCAGACTAAAGTTTACTCCTAGTGTGGCACACTCACTTCTTGCCAGACCTTATCTTGAAGCAAGAATCACAGCAAGTGGCCACTTGCTAGCACAGCTGGGCTGATGCCAGTGAGTCAACAATGCTCAGGGAGACAAGCTTCCTAAAGGGCATGTGCTCAGGGTGCAGGCAGTGTGCACCAAGGTCTGCCCTGAGCGTGAGTGTAATTTTGTTCAAGGTTGGCCATTCATTCAATGGATATTCACCTACACAAAGGAGAAAGGTGCTGGATCCACATGGAAATAGTACTGATGATGGTGCTGTGGCTATCCTGAAGTGAGATCCCTCACTATCTGCTGAGAAGATGAATTGTGGCAACTTACACTAATGAGCTATGAAGTAAAACAACCCTTTGGACACGGTGGGTTTAGTAACTCCTGTATCATGTGCAAGGAAGCTGTGTCTGTGTTTGTTACGTCAGACATGCTGATAGATCCATTCCACTTGCAGCTCAACAAAAGCCAAATATCAAACAATTTCCTAAAGTCCTGAAAGGAGCCAAGTACCTAACTTTGATAGGAAACTATTGCTGCTGTTAATGAATTTGGCACTGTGGAAGCTATTGTTGAGCATTCGATGGCCATTCCACTAGTTTGCAGGATGTCAGGGGCTGAAGATCACATTTAGCCACATTTCATCCAAACTTTTATTTTAAATATATGTTCTATGTCCTTTTGTTGGGAAATTTCAGTATCCCATAAGCTTCCTAAGAAAGCCCCTGTCTGTCTAGATGTGAAGAAATAGATGAGTCAGTGTGAAACTGGTCTTAATTAAATCAATTGATGTTTTCCTGTAAAAGTGGACAGAGGTGATTGAGCATTGTCCTGGTTTTCCTTAGATTAAGACTGACTTGGGTTTTCTCTGCTTGTCTACACCGCAGAGGATAGATGTTCTGTATAGTGACACTCTGGGCAATCACAGAGACCTACTTCTTTGTGGTTGTCTCTGTGCCAAATTAAAGAGAAAGAGGCGTGTGTTTCAGTGAGATAAAACTCACTTGGTTGATATCAGGAAGCCGCCTTCTAACCAAGCGTGACTTCACAGAATCAGGTGTCCAGACTTTAAAATATGTTAATACAATTAAGGATTTACTTATGGTAATTTTTTTGCCTTTCCTATTTATAATTCAGAGTGAGTTTTTTTCTGGTTTTTGCAGACATTAATTGTAAGAAAAATCCCAATAGATGACAGCAGTGTAACAGGGATGACTTGGCAGTGATTACACTTTTGGAAAAACAGGGAAGTTCTCTGAGACTTTGTCATAGACAGGGAAACCAGCTTTGGTTGCTCTCCTCCTTCACATATCATCATCACACTCCATTTCTCCCTTACTGGATGAGCCATCCTTTTGGGGACCAACTCTGTCAGTGTGATTACTAAGGGGGAAAGTTAATAATAGCCTCTGCTTTTTCTCCTAAGCATTCCAAGTTAAAAATAATCTGACGTGATTTGGTTTACAGTGTTACGTGACAGACAGATCAGGCCAACTGAGGGTACAGGCAGCTTTGGGCTTTGCTATCAGAGCTGGCATATGATGATATTACACCTTCTAGATGCTTCTTCTGATTTTGTCTGGGATAGAGTTAATTTTCTTCACGGTAGATAGTATGGGACTGTGTTTTAGATTTGTGCTGGAAGCGTGTTGATAACACAGGGATGTTTTGGTAATTGCTGAGCAGGCTTGCACAGGGTCAAGGCCTTTTCTGCTTCTCACTCTGCCCTGCCAGCAAGTAGTCTAGGGGGCACAAGAAGTTGTGAGTGGACACAGCTGGGACAGCTGACCTCAGCTGACCCAGGGGATATCCCAGACCATATGACTGGGATCCAGCTGGGGGAAGGAGGCAGGGGGACAGATGTCTGTAGTGATGGCATTTCTTTCCCAAGTCCCCATTAAGCTGCTGGAGTCAAGCTTTCCTGGGGATGCTGATCTAGATGCTAGATTGAATTTATAGCTGTCATTGCTGTTTAGCTATTAATTGGCAGGCTTCTGTGCTTTCCTTACTGTATATTAGAGTCTAGTGCTCATTAGTGGGTACTTTTTGCTTTTGCTGCCTGCTGTGCTGTTGCATTGCTTCTCATCTTACTCTGTTCTGCCAGGGAACATTTTGATAACAGCTATGGCTATGTGCCTGGGCTGCCATATGGCCAGAGCATCCCTGCTGTTTCTGTGAGATGAACTTGAGCAAAAGGGTCTGTGACCTGTGGATGAGTCCATTGGGAACAGGACACCACAAAGTGTCCATGGCTGTGGATAAGCCCACACCACAGCAGGTAGATCTCAAAGCATCTGCAGCTGTGGTTATCTCTGCTGCAGCAAGTATACTGCTGAAGGGATCATGGTCCAAGCGTAAATCCACACTGGAAAAGGTACACCTCAAAGCACCTGTGGCTGTGGATAAGTCCATGCTGCAGCAGGTACGCCTTGAAGCATCAATGGCTGTGCATGAGATTGTGCTGGAGCACCTTAGAGCATGTGGCTATGGATGAGCCCATGACAGAGCAGCTGTCACACATATCTCTGTCTAAAATTGTCACCTAAAAGCCATTAACTTCTTACTGATTTTCTTAACTTAAAACTGTTACCAGAATAATCTTGTTATTCAGAGAGTAATTCATTAGTACAGTATCATATCCAAGCATTTGACTGGGATCTTATTTCACCTTACATTTTGAAAGAAACCATAGGATTCTGTTTGACTAATTACCTTGGACATTAATTACTCCAGATAATTACTCCTGGTGGTCTCAATTATTCAAATAACTACAATAAGAAAAATAATTCTGTATTTTTATGTCTATGAATATTTTGTAGCAAGCACTATTGCTAATACATAGGGGAAATAGCAATAAGTTGGAATAAACCACATCATTTTTATTAGAAAGTGATGAGAGTCAAAACTTCATGTCAGAGACAAGGTTACCATATATTTTGTTTGTTTGTTCGATCCCTAGTTCTGAAATGCGATATTTTCTTATTTTGAAAGCAAACTAGAAATGAGACACAGTTTTGGTAGAAAACAATTTCCCACCACCCCAGGCTTTTCTTACAACATGTCTTTATCTCCCAGTCTTTCTTAATTCCTGATTAATTCCTAGTGCTTTTCTTCTTGCTCTCCTCTTTAGAGACGTAAACCCAGTTACTCAATGTTTTTTCCAGGTTACAGTTATAGCTAGAAAATACCAGATCCATGACAACTTCTTGTCTGCATGGCAGGGTACGCCAGCCATGAGCACATGAAGTTTTGACTCTCATCACTTTCTAACGAAGCAATGTATCTCCAGAGCTCAACACTTAAGAACTTCAGGCTCTGGAGATACATTGCTTTAACCATTTGCAATATATTTTAGAATTTGGAGTGCAGTTACAAGGGGAGGTGTGCTGACTCTTCTTATTTGCACAGTCTCCCCTCACTTTTGGACATAATTCGTCTCAAAGTCTCAAATTTCTTTCATAGATGCACCAGCTTCCTGGGCTTGTGATAGTTCTAGCAAAATAAGAAATACCTTAAAGCTACTGCCAGGCTAGATTTTGATTGCCTGTAGTCATCAACATAGCTTTATAATTGGGAAGAACGTTATGATTTGACTCATCATGTAACCATCTCCATAAAAGGAGGAAGTCTTTCTCCTCTTGGCAGGAAATTACAATGCTGCTGAACAAAGTGAGGTAGCAAAGGAAGAAACTCCTGTCAGGACAGTATATTACAGCATCTTGCTGACCTATATGTGCACCGTTTTACAATGTTGAATTTTCATACTACTTAGAGTTTTCAGAATGCTTTTGACATTTGAACCAGCAATCAAATGATTACCACCTTGCAGTATATTGTGGAAGTCCAAAGTACCACTTAGGTTTTGTTTTCTTTCCTCTGACAATGTCTGAAATGCATTAACCAGGAGCTGGTAAATTAAAAGTGCATGGCATTATCAAACACTACCCATCAGGAAACTGGAAAACAATGCTTACAAGGCTTTTGAAGATGACTTGATGTTAATGGTGGTAGGTACAGATTTCTGGGAAGGTGTAGTATGAAGGATAAGAGGGTTTTAATACACTTACCATGCTGCATGCAGAAAGGAGGCCTTAATTTTACACATACATGAGGTTAGAAACAGGGTTGCATACTTTAGATTACATGAAAGAGAAACAGGTCATGAGCAAGGTTTTATAGTCTCTTCCAAGCTCCCTTTTTTCCTCTCCTTAAGAGCATTTAAAGGGAAAAATACCAGGGCATCCTAAAGCACCAAGCTGTGGACAGCACTCCCTGTGCTGCTGTTTCAGCTCTCTCAAACAGGGCTCTGCAGTACTCATCCATCAGGGATATAAAAGATTCATTCACTGTCCTGCTTGGTTTTTCATCTATTTTAAACATTTAGAGACCTACTTACGTGCCCTGTAAAACTTACAAAAAAGCAGAGTGTTTGGAAATATTTCTAGTGTAGTACATGCCTTTTCTACTCAAGGTGGCTGCTTTTCTGCTGTAAATTACCATGAGAAGCTCCTCACTGTCATGAAAACTTTTATGGGGAGGTGAATTTGTAGTCATTTACATGCTTATTTATTATTCCTCACTTTGTTATATTTATTCCTGGCTATTTTTGTTTTGCTAACAATCTGCTGTTCTCTATTTCCAAGGCCCAAGCCTACAGGCAGGCACACCTTGATGATGGACAAAGGTTGCCATCGTCAGCAAAAATAATCTACATGGGTCTGTGATGAGAAAAAGGCAGCAAATTAATTTCCTCGAGTTCTGCTTTGCCAGAAATAGCAGGGTTTTTTTTTTTTATGGTGCTGCTGCAGAAGTAGAAGGCTTCACATCTGCCAGGTGTGTCCAGATCCCTAGCCCCATTCTGCTCCAGCAAAGTGCTAGTCCCATCTATGGCTTCATCCTCCACGAGCAATTTCTCTTTCTATAGCTACAACATTTAAAGCCCTCCTGTTTGGATATTAATTGATCCCTAAAATCTATTACATTTTAATGAGAAACTTCTGTGGAAAATGGTCCTTTGTCAACAGGATATAGAGGTATCAGACAAGATTGCGCTGTCCTTACGTGAGACACAGACATTGGGGTACTTACCCATTTCGGGACTCTGGGCTCGCAGCTTCAAAATTCTCTCTCTCTTCCTGATATGAGGAGATCACAGTTGAAGGATAATCTTGAGTATCCTCCCGGAGTCCTTCTGGCTCCCAATAACCTTCTTGCCTGTGTGACAGAGGAGTCCTCTGGGGGTATGCAGAGGTCTCGTCAACGTGTGGCTTTGAGCTGCGCACTGAACCCTTATGATATCCATGATGGTCTGAGTGTGTGACCAGCTTTGCCAGTCCTATTGTATTACAGATGAGTAAAAGCTTCACTAGCATTGTGGGGTTTTTTCCCACCCAGCTACACCTGTCTCTTGTTCTCTTCTCTGAAGCTCAGCCTGGATTAATTCAGGAATGCCCTGACAATATTCTTTAACTGGAAAGCTGGAAGAAGGAAGGGGAAAAAAAAATATTGAAACAAAGAGCGGAAAAAGCTTTTGACCCTCCCAGCTACTGTGGAAACGTCCGTGGCTATTGAACAATGTGAGTCTGGTTCCTGTGTGGGGCTCAGTCGTCTCTGACAGAGGGGGAGAAAAAAAAGGTGGTAGGAATATAGCTTATTCAAGGAACTTCTGAGCTTGCCCGCCGTCTAAACTTATCTGTGAACAGGAACTTGGCTTTTATCAACTGCCTTCTCCCTCAGGCACAGGAAAAGGATGTTAGCTTAAAGAAAAGGAAGAGAAAAGAAAGGAAAGAAAATATTGAGTGCTGTAACAGACTCTCATTACAGTGCCAGAAAATGTCACAGACCTGTTTGCTCCAGTGTCTGCACATGATCTTAATTCTACAGTTTAAAGGCTGAAATACCCTGGGCTTTAGCAGCAGAATATTCATGGTAGGTACAACAAATTACTGGCATTAAGAGATTCAGAGTAAATGCAAAGCAAAAAAAAAAAAAAAGAGCTTACAGCCAGCCATTTCATGTGGCCTTTGCAAAGTAGCTTTGTGAATCATACTCTGTTCCCACTGAAGGAGAAGGTTTTCATGAAGTAGTCCTTCAGAGAGGTCAGAATTATTGACCACTTTCAAGAGTTTCTGTTTGGATTGTCTGCTCTGGATGTCACACTTAATTTTTTTGTGTGTGTTTTTAATTAGTGTTACCAAAAAAACCCACTTGCCAAGAGCCTTCATAAAGAGCTGCCTCCATCACCACATCCTAGTAACAAATTAAAAAAGGTTATGGAGGTTGGATGTGGCTTTCTCACTGGTTTTGCTTTACTCAATGCTGCTGCTTTTTGTTTTGTTTCTATCATAAACATTTCTTTTCTCACTGTCTTTCAGGATGATGCACAGTGGCATCATGAAGAATAAGATGAGAGAGGGTGATGCTGCACTAACAAAATAGGTGGGAATGCTGGTGCGAGAAAGCTAGATCCTGTCTGTTTGAGTGATGAGATGTACAGCCCAAAGTTTGGTAGGTCCTGCACAGCTTTTCTGGAGTCATTCAATGCCAGCTGGGGAAAAAAAAAAAAAAAAGGATAAAATCTCTCTAGGATTTTGGAAGGCCTTGTATTAACAGCTGTGAGTTTGCATCACCTTGTCACTGGTTGGATCTGCACCTTTCTCCTGATTATCCCTCTCTCATGTTTAATGAAAGAACCTAGAAAAACGCAGAAGTGGCCTTGCTGACCTGTGACTGACATGGCATGTGGAGCAAGGTAGAGGTTTGGATAGTTTTAAGGGAAAAACCTGTTCCTTGCTCTTGTTGTCACTTCTCTAGGGAGATGAAATCACAGGTTCTGGACTGAAGACTGAAAGAAATACGGAACTTCCCTCTCTTCCTTCCTGCTGCTCTTATTTCAGAATTGTGTGCATCCTGCTATAATATATGTTAAAGTGTGAATATTTTATGTGCTGTGTTTCACATCCAAGTGTGCCTGTCTGACAAGTAGCTGGATGTGACCTAAGCATTGTGTTTGTGTACTTAATGAGCCCATTATGGGGAAGGAACTGAAACAAACATGAGACAAAACAAAAAACAAGCTTATAACCTGAACTGCTGTGTGATCATGGCTTGCAGAAAAGTGATTGTGTGCTACAGACGTTGAAGTTGTTCCACTTGTGATCTACTTCCAAACTCTTTGGATTTGTCTTGCAATATATACCTTTCCATTCTTGTCTTAACTCATGTATTAAGTCTTTATTCTTCATGAATGTGATACCTCCCAAGGGGTGGGACAATGTTTCTCTGCCATCTTCCTGGCTTGGAACATCTGCTGCTCCTTCAGGTGCAAGAACCCATTCTTTGTGCCTGTGTAACGGTGCTGCCTGTGAGTGCAGCAACTGTGAGGCACAGATTGCTCAGCCATTTGCAAGTCATTTAGCATGACTTTTTGGTAGCAGTTATGAAAGATGTTAAAATATTGAGCACAATGGGGACTGATGTCTCTTTCCTTGTGATGGACATAACGTAAGGTGCTGCCATGAACACATGGAAGGAATGACTTAATCAAAGGACCTTCCTTACTAAACACTAGTTAAAGTTTCTGTGGAATAACTACTTTGATTTGGGGTGTCTGAGTAACATATTCAGATTATACTTCTGATTCATAACGTTTATTGACAGACTGAGATGTAAATTTTTGGGCTTTAACATCTGGAGAGGAGCAACTATGAGGAGCGTTCCTATTTAGCAGCAAGGTACGCCACCATTTTGCCTTCTTTCTTTGGTCTGATGCCTCAGCAGGGAGAAAGCACACATATAAGCACACATACAAGCACACATATAAGCACACATACAATTGTTACATTTTATGTAACAATTTCCTCATTGCTTTCTGAAGTCAATCTCTTCTAGGCACCCTCTGGATCAGAAAGACCACTGTGTACCAGCTAACATCATGAAATACCTGTGCACTTTTCGGTTGCCTAATTTAGTCTTGGTATACCCTCTGGAGACAGGTGCCACTGCCAGAATGGAAGAAATGGGTGAGAGAAAATCAAACATAGGTTGGGAAATGATTTAGAAATAGATGGTACCCCAAAAGCATACTTGAAACCCTATCAATAAGTGATGTGATGTGTTGTGGAGATGTTTGGAGCTGCTATGATAGTTCTCAGAAAACCTAGCTAAAAAACCCAGCCCACTCACTCTTTATTTTGGCAACTAGATTTGACAAGTGACAGGTATTGTTCCTCCACCCTTGCTCTGCAGTCATTAGTGGTTTATTTTTCCTGTGCCCTTATTTATGAAAATACTTTCTCCCTAGGTATTTCTGAGAAATACTTCTTCAAACTATTCAAACTAGTCTTCAGACTTCAAACTAGTCTTGAAAGAGCTGATATTGCCACTTACACGAGATTCGTCAGATAACTGTCAGGAGTACTCTTGCCTTGTCTGGTAACTATAACCATTTCTATTAAACACAGCTCTTAACATCCTCCATGTTGTCTGCCTCAGGAATTCAATGTCTTGTTTGCAATTCCATAATCAAGTTGTCAAATACCAGCATCTTCTTCTGGATAAAAGCATAAGATGTAAAATCTCATCTCAGCCCCTCGCTGTTTGTTCAGAGCCAGAGCAGCTTCAGCTGGGCAGGAGGTAGGTAACCACACAGTAAACAATGCCAAACAATATCCTTGATAAATGGCTTGTACATACTTGGAAAGCAAACACTCTGGCAATCTCTCTCGGAGAAAGAGCCCTTAGAAGTTAAATTTTCAATTATTAGATTCAGATTTCTTGTTTGTTTGTTTCTTTTGCGTGTTCCCAGATTTACTGTCTGCTCCATAATGTACTTAATTACAGACTTAAATTCAGAATCTGTGTATTTAAAAGGAAAAAAAAACCCCTTGGAAAATGTTTAAAAAGCCAAGAAAAGATGGAATTATTTTAATAAGCGTGTGCTGCTTTAGATTCATGCATCCCAGCTCCAAGTCTCTGAAGCAGACCAAATAACTGATAGGATTTGACATCTGGGAAGATGAATAGGCCAATTTTGTTGATAGCTGTGCAGCAAGGGGATGACTTCTCATTAAGCATTGGGTTTTAGATCTGGAAAATGCTGTCTCATTCCCTGCCCGCTGCTGATGCACTCACGTGGGTGTGCAGCGGCTCAAGGGTAGGGGAGCGCGGGGAGAGGAGTGTCAGAAGGAGGTCTATTGGGCCAGGCAGTGGTCTGTCCTTCAGAGGAAGAAGACGAATTCTTGTTGACTATATTTTTATTCGTTTGCTTAAAAGCTTTTGAGCTACCAGCAGAGATCAGTCCTAAAAGACCGCTGCACTGTCAGCACTCTGCTGGTTCTGTGTGCCTTAAAAATGCCTCAGCCATCAGCCTTCATGCTATTCCTTCCCTGGCAGAGGAAATTGCTCATTAGCTATGCAAACGTACATGCAGGGATTCAAGTCCTAAACTGTTTGCCAAGAGGATGTCAGACAGAACTGCTTGTTTTCGCTGGGGCATGAAAATGAATGATCTGAGATGTTTCTCCCTTCTGCATGTTGAAGTTGTTCTAAACTGAGAGGAGGAGGGTTTCTGTTTATATAGAGCAAGGTTTGATCCTGTTAATGTTATTCTCAGTACAAAAACTTCTGGAACAAAGGATATTTACCAGCCACAAAAACAGTCTTGTCTTTCATTTCCTTAGCTGTCTTCCAAACAGCATCATACATCATTTAAATACTTTAATAGAATAGGAAAAAATCTCACTTCTTTCATTCAGCAAAATGCCTTTATCAGCTGATAGTGTCCAGCATAAGTTCATCATCAAAGAAGGTTACAGTAACATGCAGTGGCAAAATTAAAGAGGAAAGGATATACACATTAAGTAAAATCCTATTTTAATCTGTTGCAGACACAAAGAAAACAATAGTAGAGGATAGGGAATCTTGATTTTTGTCTTTGCATTCTTTTCTTTCCCTTGCATCTGTGCTCTGGGAATAGGTAGACTTGAGTTAGACTTGCCTTTCACATATTCCAGAATTGCTGGAAAGCATTGCACAGTCCTGCTTCCAGACATTAGCCACCAGCACCCAATGAAGAGGCTTAGGTATGTGGGAGGTGGGAAACTGCAGCTATGGTGTTATGCAGCAAGAAATTCGATGGACAAGCCTGAGCAGGCACAATCCAGACTTTAAGTGAACAACAGTGGGTTTGTCATCGCACAAGTCAAGACAAGGCTTTCTTCTGATTTTAAGCAGATCAGCTAGATATTTGGCAGATATGAGTTTGTTTACAATGAGATATAACTTAATAGGGAAAAAAAGGGAACTTAACGTCTAGCCTAGCTGACTTCTCCCCAATGTCCTAGGGTAGATAACAGAGAAAAAGAGAGTGCTGTCGGATGAGATAGAAACCTGGGTTCTCTGAGTTGCCTGCTGGAGGGTCTTCCCTTTAGCTGCTGAGTATCTTCTCTAATAGAAGGGGGAAACTTTTTGGCACATATTGTTGAGATCCTAGCAAAAGCTTAAAACCAAAATTGCTTACATGAACTCCTGTTGTTAGGTTTACCTGAGGCAGGATTTACAACAAATCAGGACTGATTCCTCCACTTAGAACAGAAATAGGATATCGCAGTTGCCACGAGGTGGCAAACATTCAGGAGCTGTTATTGATGCTTGCCCTATATAGATCACCTACGATGTTGTCTTGAGTCCAGAGCTTTCCTAAAAGGGTTTCAAGGTAAAATAATGCCTTTGCGAACTGCCTACTGCCTTGGGAGGGATCCAGTGGCATTTAAATGCCGCTTGTGAGCTCTTTCTGAAGGTCATCAGGAGAGGAGAGGGCAGGAAAGGAGTATCCCACTTGAGTACTGGCTAATTCAGTCTGGTGATGATTCATGTTTCATATCCCAGGACGGCTCAATATTTCATGCAATTGTTACCTTTTATAGCAATGCAAAATACATAGAATTCAATTGAACAAATCACAATGAGAGAACAATAGCTTAACAAAATCAAAATACACTTCTCACATGGCCTTATCAGCCTAGGCATTCTCCTGAATATATCAGTAAAACCCAGAGCTCTGGGAGGTTCTGTGCTCTGCTTTATTGGTCTTTGAAAGCCTGGTGAAAAAGTAACAGGATAATTCCCAAAGATTCACATTTTAACAAATGTGGTAAAAGCAAGACTCCTACCTTGTGCCTGCTTAAATCAATGGGAGTCTTGCAACTGACTCCAAGAGCAGCTAGGTTAAACCACTGCTTGTAAGGCACAAGATATCTTCAATTTAAAAATACAGTGGGAGTAGAAGTGAGCACCAGCTGTGCGCTTTGGGTCGTGGTCAATCAGACGCCTAAAGGGAATTTTGAAAGTTGGTAAGAAGAACTTTTTTTCACTCTTTGCTGCAACAATCTAGAATGAGAACTCCTTTAAGAACTGGCACGTTGTGGTGGCCTTCCTCTGCATCTTGCTCTTTTTTTAATTAACAGTTGATAAATGTATTAGTCCATCAGAGATTTGGCTCTTCTACCTTCAAATGAAAATTTGGGCTTCATTTATAAGTAAGGGAACTTATTTGTGAGAAAAAGATTAAGCAGTCTGCATGTTATTTTCCAGATCAACAGCTTTTCAATTGTTTCTTTATGGAGTAAAAAAAACCAGTCTCCCGAAATATAAAGAAATATTCTTAGTTCCATAGGAAGAACTCTGTTTGTATACATGTCTGCATGTAGGTACAGTCATACTGGTTTGAATTCTGACTTTATTCTTTTCCATGTAGTGGTTCCTCATCTGACACTCAGTTAAAATACTGAATTTCATACTCTGTTCGTCTGGTAAGGAAAAGCAGCCAAAGCTGGTCGGGGTTTGTGCTCAGAGGCTGATGCTCCCTGGCTTCTGTAGTTTCAGATATGGCAGGCACACACACACACAACCCCTCAAAAAATTAACAAAAAAAAATCACCTTATTGCCCCAGCAGTTGCTTTCACAGGTGCTTGCACTGAATTTCAACTTGCTGTTGGGACAATGGCTGATATGGGCCATTCAGGATCTACTTTAGATAGCAATTTAGCTTGAATTTAACTTTAAGCACATTAGGATGTCCGACTGTGTTTAAAGATTGTAAATTTTAGTATTTTTTCCTAGCAAGGCCTCAGGGCTGGCTGGATGGATCCTCTCTGCAAACTGTAGGATTTACTCAGTGAGTTGGTGGAAGGATTTTCTTGCCCCACTGTGCTGTTCAGCACAGACCTGTGATGTACGTCCATGAGTGAGTCATGGCATCGGTGTGAAATGTCATCTCACTGTCCAGTGGCAGAGCACAACACTATGTACAGCAACTTGGAGAAACAAATTGGAAGCAAGATTTCCCCCAACAGGCATCCAAGTTTTCAGAAATGAACTGTTGTAATGAGATGTGCAGCTGAGCAAAAACTGTAATTTACACTAAGTGCCTTCAGACTTTAGCTCCCTTCCCTTGAGCACCAAGCTTTAGCCAATTCCCTTATTCTCTCAGTATTTACTAGAAATAATGTTCTTTTTACCATTATGTGCAGGGTGGTTCTGGTAACTGGCAGACCAAGAAACCTGACTCTTTGCTACCAGCTTTGCATGTCCTCCACCCTCTGGAAACCCAGGAGAGCTTGTGTTTGCCTCCTGCTGCAGCCTCGGCAGGTGCCCTTTCAGGAACTCGGCTCTTCAGATAAAAAGTCTCCCTCTTGAGCATCCTTGAGTGAGAGCATTGCAGCATATTTAAAATGCTCTATCTGTCTGGAAATTTTCCAGACAGTCCCTTACCTACCGATGTCATTCTCCTCCTCTCTCCCTCCCTTCTTAAATCTTCCCAGGCAGATCCATATCATTAATATTTCAGTATCAGCTGTTCTCAGGCATTGGCTACAGTGCAGTGTACTTCATCAATAAGAGACAGCAAAGGCTGTGAGGTTTGCCACACTGCCTTCATCCAGCGGAGGAGTAAGAGCAAAGGCAGGCTGGCAGAGAGACAGAGTGTCCACCAAGGGGAAGGCTGCAGAGCCCAGTCCTGGTCCTCTGGTGCTTTTTGCTGCTGTCCCTCCCTGCCATCATCCAGATAATACCCTAGCAAGCAACAAGAATGGATGTCTTTAAGAAAGGTTTCTCCATTGCTAAAGAAGGTGTGGTGGCTGCTGCAGAAAAGACCAAGCAGGGCGTGACGGAGGCTGCAGAGAAGACTAAAGAAGGGGTGATGTATGTAGGTAAGGGAGAGCTATTTTCAGTCTGCATTTGAGAATGAACTGCCGCATAGATTGTGTCTGAGAAAGCCTGGGGAAATTAGATTGTGGTGGCTAAAGCTTGGTAGTGAGTGGCATGAGGTCTGGGTAACATCCCCAGCTCTGTCACAGGGTCGCTATGTAAGCCTGAGGTGTCACATCCTCCCCGTGCCTCAGTTTCCTCAACTGCAAATTAGACATAGAAATGGCCACTGCTTCAGGGAAGGCAGAACCAGTGCAAAGTTAAAGAGCAGATGCCCAGGTGGAAGGTTTCTGTTTTGACTATTTACTGCTTCTTTGCAGTTTGAGTCACTTGTTCTCACACCCTTGGTGCACTGCTGGTCTCTGCCTCCTCTCCATGTTGTGAGACATGCTGAGAAGGTCCCTGAGAGGGGCCAGCAGTGTTGTTAAATGGGGACTGCAGGATGCATGTTTCCCCACAAGCATACCATTTTATCCTGAAAGCCTTCTCTTCTTCACTGACCTGTTTCAGTCTCTGTGCACGCATTAATCTTGCTTTACGAGAGACATCCAAGTTTATTCTACTCATAGGACAGGATCTGGAAAACAGCGCATCTGATGTCATGCCTAGAGTCCTCTCTCATAGTGACTGTGCTGTTTCAGAAACCTTCCCTTTCAAGGTCATCCTCGAAACCTGCTGTCTCCGCTGTCTAGCACGTGCGATTATATGGCTCGATGGTCAGATATTCCAGACGCTATAACATCTACAAAGTCTCAGGCTCTCAAGGCTGATTACCTCGCTGCTGATTACTGCACCTCATACAGCTTTTTATGTTCACTAGATGTGGGGGAGAGGGGTTTTTTTAGTGGGAAAGTTTACATGCAGGCTCTTCCTGTTATCCTGCTCCAACATCCACAGCTGTACCTAGCTACTATATTTAAAACAGCTCTACTGAAAATAGATACAAGTATTTATTTGTACATTATAATTTAAGTTCTATGTGTAACAGATCTGATAATGTCTTGATCTCAAAACTTTAAATACTTAGCCATTGACATGCTGTAAATGAACCTTTGTAGCAGTTCACATTTCCCTTGGAAGATGACTCTTGAGAAAAGAAAAGGTAAACAGCGTCCCTGTAAACAATTAAACTAACCACAGTAACTGAAACACCAGCCTGCAAAAGGTCACATCTAGGTGTCAAACTGTGGCATTGCCACTGCTCCAGCTGCTTCCTGATTTGAATGATGTCAGAAAGGCTTATTCCAAATTTTTGTACAGAATTCCTTGCATCTCCAGTCAATCATGTTGTACATTTCCATACTGGTTAGAATTTTTGCACAGCCATGAGGTATACTAAAAGCCTTCTCAAAACCTAAATCTCTAAACAAGTATGAAATAAGGATCAAAGTGAAAATGAAGTGCTTTCTCCTTTAATTTTTGTTGTTTTTGTTGTGTTGGTATACAGCCCAATTCCTGCCCTGTCATGGACTGGCTGATGCTTTGCCTTTAGGCTGGTGCACTCCCTGTTGCATAATGGGGGATGTGCAGCCCTTTGGGGAAAATTCAGTCTTTTCAAGGCAGGAAAAGTAAAGGCCAGATGCTGATGAGCTCAGAGAATTACTTTTTAAATAAGCAGAGAAGGTGGAGGCCAGCTACATCAATTAAAATTGGAATAACTGATATGTTGTTCCTGCTGCTTTTTCTCACTCTGTACCCATGAGTCAGAGACCTGAACAGTTCCTTCCCTGCTCACAGCCCAATTCCTGCCCTGTCATGCACTGGCTCGTGCTTTGCCTTGAGGCTGGTGCGCTTCCTGTTGCATAATTGGGGATGCTCAGCCCTTTTGGGGAAAATTCAGTGTTTCCAAGGCAGGAAAAGTAAAGGTCAGATGCTGATGAGCTCAGGCCTGGTACATCAATTAAAACTGGAATAACTAATATGTTGTTCCTGCTGCATTTTCTCTGTACCACATGAGTCAGACACCTGAACAGTTCCTTCCCTGCTCATTCCTTTGCAGAGCCCTATCGCAGCAGTTTGGCCTAGGGCATTATGTGACAGCAGCTGAATTTTTGGATGCTACAAGAAAATAATTCTTGTATAAAGACTTGAGAGGTTTTGGGGTTTTTTTTTCAGAATAAAGGGAAAGGAAGGAAAAAAAAAACCCAAACTCTGGGATGGATGAAGTATATCCCTGACTTTTATTCAGGTTTGTGTTAACTCATTGCTGACTCCCTAGGGAGGATTCTAGATGTCTGAGCACAGCCATCACATCTGGTGAGTCACTTGCTGCTGCCTCAGGAAAAGAAAATAATTCTCATTGAGAGGCATCCAGCTGGAGAGGACAATGTCATCAGGGCACTGCAACCACCTCCTTCCTCCCCTCTGAGCCACACAAATTCAGTTCCCACAGCCCCTGCAAGAGCCAGAAATGCCTCCCTCCAAGTTCACAGCTGGGCTGGGCTGGCATCCACTTGGTCCACGTGTAAGGTAGAGAAGAGGCTGCACAAAAAGAACGAGATCCTGTAGTGTGGGCCATCTTTGCACTTAGCAAAACCACAGTCAGCTCTCCAAATTGTAACAGCCTCTGGGTATACCCAAGTGGCAGAGGATCCTTGCACAGTTAATGTGAATGCAGCAACTGATTCAATGATCTCCCATTCTGCTTGGTTTAAGTGATGCTGAAGTTAATGAATGAAGTTAAAGCAAAGCTGCATCAGAGTACTGAGTATAAGATGGTTAGCACTGTTTAATACTATCATTCAGGAAGCCTCAACAAAGAATGCACTTGTAGGTTTCCAGAACATGTCACAGAAAGCCCCAATGCCCCAAGCACTACTTAAAGGGAGTGACTCCAGCACAAACTCCTGCAGGATTTGCAGCACATCATTACATCCTTTCCTGCTATAAACCTCTTCCCACTGCACAGCGTTCCACCACCTCAGCCCTCCCTCCTGCCTTTGAGATACCAAAGCTCTTGCAGATGACTCACAGCCCTTGGAAGAGTCAGGATGTACGAACTTGTAATTCTGTGTACACAAGCTGCAGGCAAGGACTAATGAGTGAAATGAGATTGAGCAGCAAGTGATTGCTTTCTGATTCAATAGATGCAGGTTGCAGGCAAGGGTATGGGCCGGAAGGTTGGGTTTCACGTGGTGCATAAAGGATGCTGAGCCTGAGTCACTGGGTGTGGCTGGGAGGCTGGGGCAGGGAGAGGCAAGTCCTTCCCAGGCTGCAGCTCTGGCCCAGCCTTTGTGTTGTGAAATGGATTCGAGTGGTTCTCTTCTATCTGCATCCTTCCTTTATGGAATCATTTTTATCAGAAAACGTGGTACCCACACACTCTCCTCCCCCTGCAAGAGAACTGAGGCCAGACAGTTGTCTTAGATCAAAAGTCTGGTAAAAAATATATACATATGTACAGCTCTTGTCTCACTAAGTATATTTACTGCAAAACAGAAATGTTTGCAAGGCTGGTACAGCAAACTATATGCTTTGCTTACCTAACAACTGCTTTTTGACCAAAAAAACAGCAAAGAAAGGCAAAGCTTCAACATCCGTGTCTGACATGAGAGCATCTCATATGTCAAATCAATATTGTGGCAGTCTTTTATTGGAATGGCACTGAGGGAAACCAAAGCAGGATGACATCTGAATGGAACTGCATGTGTTTGGCACATTCGTGGCTTGAGGCTTGCATCTCATGCTCTGCTCAGTGCTGTGCTTCTGTACACTTCTGTATATCGTGGCATCGTTGTTACATGCAGGTCACAGCAGCACACGGATCATGTGCATCAGCAGGAGCTGCAGTTTACAGCAGTAACGAGGGTGCAGTGCAAAGTTTTCATCTTCTCAGTTTGCACAGTTTGGGAGGGTGGAGTGAAATGTTGAGGGCATATTGTTGTAGAACAGTTTTGTTCTGCCTCGGACAGCTGTTACAACCACCCAAATAAATCAACAATCAAGAGTTATATTCACTAATACATAACATGTATTGGGCAGAACAGAGCTGGGCTGGATGTGCTGTTATCAGGGTGCTGCACCTGTTTTGCTTTTCAGGATGTTAATGAGAACTAGATGTGGTTTGTAGCTAATTTCTCACACACACACACACACACACGGATGCTCCAGTACCTCTGCAGTCAAAAATCTGCCTGGCTCTTTATTGTTGTCATTTCAACAGTTGGCCATAAAAATCTTTTTGTTGTGTCAGTATGGGGAAACTTGAAGAGAGCCTGTATAGGTGCAGATGATTTACAAGTACAGTAAAGTGGGATCAGTGGAACTTTTGGCACATGTTTATTTAACTTCCAACAGAGATAAGTTTCATCCTCTGTTTTGGTGATGTTAATAAGCACTTGGTTACTGTGAGTGCTGCCCATCTACTGCATGATTTAACATAGGTGCTGCAGTATACAAATAGAAGGGATATATAGCAGGTCTCTTCAAGCATGGAGGAAAACCAGAAACCAATTATTCCTTAAGGACTACTTGATTTGCAGATGGAACGCCCTTATATCCTATTAGCTTTTATGCCTTGAGAACAGCAAGGTAAGTTACAATGTAAGCATATACATAGTGTACGTTTATAGTTTGAGATAAAAACACCTGCATTCTGTGTATTGCTGCAACAGCTTAGGCTGGAGCACCAAAATGGGAATCTAGTAATTAGGTATGTAGCAGGTGGGGTTTTGTTCTGTAAATTCTGCCTCAGGTTTCTCCAGAGTCTTTATTAGAAGTATAAAATGAAGCTTCAAATGACAGCTGGAGGCAAGTATGCTACTGAAAGGCAGTGAAGAGTCACAGATTCAACTCCTTATCTTGAAAGCCTGAAGTAGGTGAGATCCTACCAGGTGACCAACCCCTAGGATTTTGTGGTTCTGTGTAACTTAATACACCTCAATATTTACAATTGGCTTAATCTTGATTTTTATATAATATATATATACACTGCACTGTTGTTTTCATTTTGGAGATATTCCAAAGGACTATTTTTTATACTTCAGCATACTTCTCATACTTCAGGTATAATCAAGATTTTTCAGATCTCAGCATCTTCAGATTGTTTGTAGTTGAATTTAGCCAGCTCTTAACACAAAGGTACTCATGGACTTTATCAGGGAAGGAAGCTGGTCCCTTCTGCTGGCTTATGTCTTAACAGGAGGTGCTAGCAGCATCATGGCTCACCACTGCACCATCTGTGCCCAGAAACCAGGGGGTTGTTTGCCAGGTAGTACTGATGGATCTTGTGTTTCCTTTCACAGGTACCAAAACCAAGGAAGGTGTAGTGCAAAGTGTGACCTCAGGTAAGAGCACAGCCCCAATGGCTATGTGGAAATCTGTGACATGTTGCTGGCCCTCTTGATAAGCCCGTTGCTCCTGCCAAGTGGAAGGTCTCTGGGGGACACACACCAGTGATCTGTGTGACCTTCCATTCAATGGATGAGGGATGCTTGCCAGGAGCAATGGTTCAGGGTCTGGCATTTGCAGAGCACGTGGATGGGAGAAAATATTTGATCAGTAGAACAGGTCAAAAAATCTTAATGCATGTTACTGTTCACTCAGACATTTCACAGCAATTTAGACATTTCACAATGTCAAGCAAGAGTGTTGTCTGGCATGCAGAGAGGGTTTGCTTGCATCAGATCCCACTGGGCCAAAACAGTGGTCTTAGGGATAATTCTGTCGGGCGGTCACAGAGTCAGGGATCCTAAGGCATCCTTCTGGGTATTCCAAGGCAGTGCAGCCATGTGAACTCACTTGAAGAGAGATGAATGGATCCTTTCCCTGGAGAATTCAACGATGATTGGGTTTTTTTTTCTGCCCAGGTGCATTAAATCAAACAAAGTGCCCAGAGAGGGGTGATAGCCAGTCTGCAAGGCAGAATCTGTTATTTGCGCAATTGTTTCATAATATCTTACACTGAATTTTTCACTCTTCAGTTGCCCACAGAGACTGACAGGCTGCAGTGCTGCCCTCTGAGCAGCATTTTGAGTCAGACAAAACCCTCAGTACGTGGTCTAAATTCAGACATGATCTCATATAAAAATAAGGTCTTTACCAGGGCTGATTTATTGTCCCACCTCAATCCAATTGTTTTACTGTGCCAGTGAATTTGGCAGCCTTTTTGCAGTGCCTAGCTCATTGACTTTCTGCTTTTGTTGAAATCTCAGTTGCTGAGAAGACCAAAGAGCAGGCCAATGTGGTGGGAGAAGCTGTAGTAGCCAGTGTGAACACAGTGGCAAACAAGACTGTAGAAGGAGCAGAGACCATTGTGGCCACTACAGGAGTTGTAAAAAAGGTATGTTTGCTTCTTTGGTGATGTGCAGGATGGAATAGTTATCTTTGGGTTACACTTAAAATGTCTAAACATTTACAGTTGATGGTTTTACCTCTTCATTGAGAGGTTTCCAGCAACACCTGCTTTAATGTAACAGTATTGTTGTATAATGTCTAATGTAATTACAGAATCATTTTGTTTGGAAGGGACCACTTGAGATCATCTGGTCCGATTCCCTTAGGGTCAATGCGTGTAGGTTGCCCAGAACCGTGTCCAGTTGGATTTTGAATATCTCCACAGATGGAGACTCCAAAATATCCCTGGGCAACCTGTACCAGTGTTTGACCACTCTCAGAGGACAAAAAAGGTTTTCTTGTGTTCAGATGGACACACTAATGGAATTTGTGCCCCTTGCCTCTTGTCCCATCACTTGGCACTGCTGACAGAAGCCCAGCTCCCCATTTTCTTATGAGTGTAGAAAAGCATTTTTCCCAGGGTCTTGAGTAGAAATGTAGCCCAGGCTGCAGTGAGTCAGAGCTCGAGGATTTGTTGGAGTGTGAAGGAGTGCCCTCACCCCCAATCAGAGCCCATGCCACACACTGCTCTGGCATCACTGCAGGTGGCAGAAGAGAGCAGCAATTTGGGCAAAGCCTAGTCCCAGCAGACTGCTTGGCCCTCCTGCTCAGCTTTCTGTTGGTTTTGACAACAACTGAACACTTGTTGACAGAGGCTGTGTGACCCAAATTGTCCATGGGTTAAGCCAGATTCAGCCATGGCATCTTCTGTCCTCCAGCCCAATTTGACAGGCTGAGTCACTTGAAGTGAGGGGACTAAGGGGCATGTGAAGGAGCAGAGCAGCTGCCTAGATGAAGGCAAGGTTGGTCATTAAAGAAGATGCTGTCACTGGCTGGTAGCAAACAGCAACCATTTGTACAGTAGACGGTGCTGTTCTTTGGCAGCTCCTTGGTGAGCCTGGCTGCGTTTCCCCTTTTCAGAGGGCCCCGCTCGATGGCATTGATAGCCACATGAGCTAGATGAGTCACGACAAACCCAAACCTCGAATCAAAGCGAAGCGAAGCTGGCCAAAACTGTGGTAATTGTTCAGACAGTTGGCTGATGAATTTCCTGACCTACACGTAAACACATTGTGATATGAAACAAAACTTCTACACACGATATAATTCCTGAGAGAATAGCCTAACAAAAGAGGAGAACAGCAACCATGAGTGACGCAAAATGGCCTCCTGAAAGCATGTGAAAAGGGCAGATACAGAATTTCTGCTAAGACCTTGGGATAAGACTAATCTCCGTTCCCACAGCGAACAGCAGTTAGGCTGCAGGAGTGCAAACAGTGATTCCTAATTCCATGGGGACAGACTACCCCCTCCTACCTTTTGTCTGACCGGGCAAAGGGGTGATTGACCCAGGAGAGCTAGGAATTTGCTGACAGTAGGTATCTGCCCTGCAGATACCAAACTGTCTCCCCTTCTGGCAAGGACTGAGCAGTTGTAATCCTCTTCTCTTTTTGTCCTAATTGGGAGCCTGTGCTCAAAGACTGACAAGCTACAACTTACAGGTGTTCATATCAGAGCTCAAAGTGAGTTGATCTTATCTGTTTCAATCCTTATGTGGGTAGTCCCTTAGAAAATCAGGGATTGCTTCATCCTACCGGTGGTTCTGGGTTATGCAGACTGCAGGCCTTATACCAAAGCTGTGAGTTTTCCAAAGGGTTAAAGCATTAAACATCTCAGCTGTCATTCTAGTGTCTTCTGTTGATGTCTGCCTGTTTAGAGTTAAAATGGGAACTGATCAATAAATAAAAAGGTGGGGTGTGTCACATGCCAAAGGGCAGACTAAATGAAGGAGGCAGGAAGCTGCTTTGATGAAGTTTCATGGTGTCATGCCAAATAGCAGAGGTGGGCAGCAGCCTGAGAACAGGAGGAGAAAAGCAAGGCAAAAGAAGTTACAGGAGAAATTCAGTAAAAAATGTTTCTGTCAAAGAGAGGGGTCACCTACTCTACTGGTTTAGTTCAGCTTGGATTAAGAGTACAAATCTTGTAGTAGTCATCCTCACTCCCCATACTTCAGTTGCATCTGCCAGATACCTTTTGGATAGCAACAACATGGAAGATTTAGCTCCATATGCACACCGAGTGCATCCCAACTGCTAACAGCTGATTGCCATGGAGCCAGAGCTGCACCAGAGGAGGGTCCTGAGGGCAGCAGAGGGGCTGTGCTGGCCTCTCAGTAGCACGTGTTTTCTCTCCAGATCTGCTTCTATTGTACTGTGCCATTTGCTAATGGAAATACAGCCAGAGGCTGCCAAGAGCAACACCAGGCACTGTAATGCACGTGAGACACCCACTGGAGATACACTAAGAAGAATGATAAGCTGTAACAGTTAGATGTTTAAAAAATAAATACCTACTGTTATAATCTTGCAATCCTGGAATTCTACACAAGCATTTCAGCCTCTGAAGTTGGAGAGAGCTGTGGCATGCAGTGCTGAGACTAGTTGATGCTCCATCCCGTCCTCCTCCTTTCTAATTGCAAAGAGCAGTTGCTAACATCTTATTTCTGTTTTCAGTTGTCTCCAGTGTTGTTCCCTGCTGTCTGTATAGAGGGGTTGTTCAAAGTGCCAGGGGGTCTGTGTGAATATATGGCACTGAGCAGTGCCATGGGATTACTCGGATCTGGGGAGTCGCATGGCCCAGGAGGCACATCCCCAGCTCGGCGTTCCCAGCATTCGTATCAATTACAGAGAGCTTGTTGACATTTAATCTGTGTATTTGACAGCTGGCATCAGTGGCAACCACATACTAGCAAGGAGTGGTAGGGAACTCTAAGGATTCTAGATGACATTTTGCTCAAGGCAGCAGCCACAGGGTGGCTGAGCTCTGCAGGTGTAGATCAGCTGGAGGCTTTGGCCATGGGGAAGAATTCAGCCCCATACAGAACATGGCAGGCACTGCATTATGGACACACATGGGGTGGTCGGCAGACGTCTCTTGGCTTACTCTCCTTGGTGAGAACACTCCGAGCCAAGCAGAAGGGAACTGGACTGAAGTAACTCTACAGCTATGAAAGGGCCAAGCACCAGATGAGAGCAACCTTGAGTAGTGCTGGCATCACCTAGTGGGAGCCT
The DNA here is from genome assembly GCA_013401255.1 of Urocolius indicus. NCBI lineage: Eukaryota > Metazoa > Chordata > Aves > Coliiformes > Coliidae > Urocolius > Urocolius indicus. The sequence goes on along the minus strand of WBNH01009183.1, from coordinate 142,514 downwards.
GGTCACTTCTAACTCAGTACAAGAAAGTGTTGACTGAGTTGGAGGAGTTTTTCAGTATTAACTAAAAAATAGGTGTTTTAAAAGACTATAAACCCTTCATAATTTTTCCTGATACACAAAGGAACATCAGTAATGTGGTTTTTGTGTGGCTCTGCACCCATCCCAGTCCCTGGGGTGGGATTTCAGTGAGATAATCACCAACTAAATATCCCTGTCTTAGAAGATTAATTCTTCATCGGCATGACACAGCACAAAGTTTGCTGCATTGCAGACACCGTGTGGTTGGAAACAAGTGCATGTACGTTCACGTACACACACACACACTCCCAAATATCCTTTGGGCACTGGAATAACTTCCCCAGTAGCTGTTGCTTCCCTCCACCTATATTTTCCTTTTAGATCTATTTGCCTGTCAGTTTGTGTGTGGTTTCATTGCCAGTTGGTGCCTCTGTCACTTTGAATTGCGTTTGATCTCTTTTTAGTTTCTCTCCATTAATTATTTGAGCAATTGTCAGTTATGTGCAACTGCTGTGTGCGTTCATTGGATCACGATGTTTCTCTTTCTGCCTGATCTAGCTCGCATGTACCTCACCCAAATTGTGGCTTAGCACTCTCATAACAGCAACTGCACCTTCTGAAGGTGAACTGCTGATGTTCACGGCCTTAATTCTGTTCACTTGAACCCTACAACACCACCAACACTAAGACAGTGTTACTGAAGGAATTAGAAGCAGAAACTGATGAGTGACCTCCGTCTTAAAGTTAGTTTGGGCAGGGTGAGTGCCAGTATGAGAGTGCTACCAAGGGCATCTGAGAGGCCACCAAGGGCAGAGCTGCTAAGCAGGAGGGTCAGGGAAGTCAACAGCCAAATTAAGAAATATAAATAGTTGAAACTCTTCCCCTTTGTATTCAAGCTTCACTGTACTTCACCAGTGCAGTGATGCATCCCAGTGGTATCTTTCAGCATCCTGGTGGAGCAGGAGAGACTGCATATGCAGTGTGGGGTGTGGTACTCTGCCTACAGGCACCTCTGTGATTCACTCTCAGTCTCTTTAGTGCATCCAGGCATATGTAGCCGAGTTAGCGGCACTGGTGAAGCCTCAAAAGTCTACAAGACTCTGAGAGTGCTTCATGGCTAAAGGCTCTACCTCAATAATCTTGTAGGATAATAATGTAATTATTAAATGTGTTATTTGTACAAGCAGCCCCAGGAAACCCTAACAGAGTCTGGCTGTGAGCTGAATGAAACCAAAGCTACTCCAAGAGCCCACCTGGATTTGTAGGATAAGACACAAATTCTGTGTGTCCAACTGTCTGTACTGTTTGTGAGTCCATTCACTTTAATCACTGCTTGACCTTTTATTCAGAGCTGTCAGCATCACTCCAAGAACATTCAGCCCAAAACCCATCCAGGACCTGTCAGGTGGCCTGAAGGTTTACAAGGGAGTGGTTTGGGGATACTGCCAAGCAGCATCGCTTTTGCTCCGACACCCAAGGTCAAAAGACCTACAGCAGGCTGGACCTTTCTTATGCAGCTGACACCCCGTTGCAGGCTGTTAAATTTGTAGCACATCAGATTGCCAGTGGACCTCTCTGACTTAAAAATAATAGTAATAATACAATAAATCTTGCCACTTTACAAAGTAAATCAGTTATTTTCATAATAAATAATTTTCTAAGACAACACATAATTTCTGAGGGGGAAAAATGTCTTCTTGCTATTTAAGAGCAGGAGGAGCATTACTGACTACTTCATGGTCACAGCATGCCTTTCCCTTAGAACATTTTCTCCCTTTTAATGAGGAGGAGAACACTGAAAGGAATGGCAAAGTTCTTGCTGTCCTCTGGCTTTCCCCCCTTGCTTTCTCGCCCAACATCACGCTGTGTGTCAGTGTTATTGCTGGGGTTAGTACCCAGGAATTTCTGTCTCTTCATACAAAGTGAAGACCTGCACATTACATGGTCCTCCTCTGTGTGTTGCTTTCCTGACCAGTCACCGAAATCCGCGGGCAGCTACCGCCCAGCTGAGGAATGCAGCCCTTCCTCAGCTCCTGCACGCTGTTTTGGGCAGGCTGGGGAGCAGAGTCTGTGAGAAAAGAGGCTGTGAGGTGACATCCCTAACACGGCTGACACCTCTTCATCCTGTGATTGTACTGATTCCTCCAAGGCAGTTTAGAAACATGCTCCAGAAACATGGTTGCTTCCCTTCCTAAAAATAGATGGATGAGTAATTTTTATTCCTCTGGAGCACAGTCTTGGCTGTGAGCATAATTTAAGGGATATAATGTGCAGCACAATAGCTGAACAGGGATTCTTCAACCCACACATCACTGTCGGATGCAGTGTCTTAAGGATAGTCCTGAGGAAGAGATTGCCTTTTCCACTGTTCCCACATCTACCAGAGCTGAGCATCCTGCCCACAGGAAGAGTAGATTACCCTGTAGAAAGGCAGGGTGCGCTGCACTTGCCCTTGTGTTCCTGTCAGCTGTCTCCCAGTTTTCTCAGTGCAGCTTTGATTCACCTTCAGGACTTCACAGCTGGTAACCTCACCTGCAAAAAACCTACGGTGCCTGCTGTTGCATCTATTGGCTGCATTGGCTTGTATTGCCTTAATTTGCATCTAATAGTAAAAAACAATCCTACTTGTAAAACTTCAAAATACAATTTGAGACCATTTACCTGCTTTGACCTACTGTGCACTGTTCAGTTATAAGGTGTAGTCCTTTGTATGCATACGAAGTGTTTTAAAACCACAGAATGGATCCTGAGGCCCAATCAGGCAGTAGTGAGTGTTTAGTGTTGTTTGCTGACAAGAGGAGAGTTCCCTTGCTTTGGAAAGGCTGTAGCAAAGTGGCTCCATCAGAGTGGTGGCCTGTCCCCTGCTGCACCAGGAACTGGAGACCAAAAACTGGTCCCCATGATGTGCACGGTTTTATGTCATTAGGTAACCTGAGCTGCTTAACAGACGTCAGATTGGTACCATTGAGAATCATTTCAGCCAACAACATGATGCAAATTAAGGGCATGTTTTTTAGGGAAACAAAAATAATCACACTGTGCTTTTCACACGAAGACACCCTCAGTGCATGGCTCTGTCTATAAACAGACTAATTGACTCTCAGCAGGGAGGTGAAGGGAATGCCTGGAGCTGCAACAGGCATCAGTGCTGAGCTGTAGCTCCTGTTTTGGCCATTTTATTTCATTAGTGGATTGATCTCTTATGATAGCTTGCATGGAGAGCAGGAAGCCTGTGGCCAGACAATCAAGTTGTGGTGCTTCCATCTCCCGGCTCCCCTTCCTGCCAAAAATGGATCTAAAGTCCAATTTCCAGCTTAGATTTTCATGGAATCTACTTTACGTCTATGTAACTCTGTCTATTTTTCCTTCTTTATTTCACATCACCTCTTCTTCCCTAATTCAGTCCCAAAAGCAGCAGAGGAGGTTCAGTTGTGACTGAACAGGAAAATAAGGACACACGCCAAAAAAAAGAATGCAGTCCCCCAAAACACATGAAGCATAAAGTTCTGATTGCAGTAGTTTTGACGAGGACATTTCATTTGTAATGCCTGAACAGCGGCACCAAGGAAGGTGGTGGCATTTTGTTTCCAAAGTATTGAAACTAAAACAATACATCTCCCTTCCATGCACGATTGATTTTCCCCTTTATGTAACACATGTGTCTCAGGTTTCTCCTGTGGTGGCCCTGACTTCATATGAGAAAAGAGGGTAAAAAATCAAAGATACTGCTGGCCTTATGTGCTCAAAGGGAACAGAGAAGCTTTGCAATTTTAGCAGAGTTCCCTGATGATTTGGGGCTGGATTATTGACTTGCTATTTCTGCTCCCCCCTGCTCTTACTGACTGATTGCCCAAAGGAGTGTGTGTGTGTCTGTTTGCTGTCCGTCCCCTGTGCACAGGTATGGTCAAGATTTTTGTCTTCTCTTCCCTTATGGTCTGGTCACATTTGAAGTAATTGCCCATCAATATAATGTTAATAGAAAGGTAGCCACTGAAAGGTAAGTGACTGAAAGAGCCCTAAGTGCTTATGAAAGTGCCTGGACCTCAAAGATAAAGAAAAGCTGGTCCTTGGAGAGTGACATTTTATGCAAGGCATGACATTAATGCCACCATGATACTGCTGTGTCTGAAATCAGTACTGTTTTGTGCAATGAGTTCTTTGTGTGAGTAAGATAATGCAGGCAAAGGCGAGACACAATCTGTCTTACTCTAGGTAAGTCTATTTGTTCTTCCCCAATTTCTTCACACTGAAGGAGTCACAACTCTGATCTCAGTGACGTGAAAGAAAACTTGAGAAAGAGAACCGATTTTCTGCATGAAAATGTCCCCTAAGCCAGGCTGTAAGAAATTGAATTGCTTTTTCGTAGACATCTCTGCAACAAGCTGCACAAAAAAGAAGTGGATTTCAAGCAGTATTTCCTCCTGTTAAACTCGGTTTTTTATCGCTGTGTGTAATGCTCTAACTCACCTCATGGTCTGCTGAGAGAGGAGGTGAGGAGTCTGTGTGTGGCAGCAAGGACAAACTAACATATGTGTTGTCCCCTGGCAGGAGGACCTGGCTGGGCCACAGCCCCCCGAGCAGCCGGAGGCAGCCAGAGAGGGGACCCTGGTGGGGAGCACAGGTGGCAGCCAAGAGGTGAGGTGATGCCATGGTCCTCCAGACCACACCTGGGCTTTTTCTGGGTTACTGGTTTTCTCTGGGACAATCCCCACTTTGCTTTGTGTGGTTATACATCTGCCATGCATGCAGCCCATCAGGATTCCCAGCTTTCATGAGTTGCTTGAGAAAAACTGAACTCATGGCTCTTGCTTGTGCCCCTTCCTTTTTTTGGGAACAAGAATTTGCCACAAATGACATTGATCAGCCTGCAAACTGCTGCCTGAGTTGGGCTGATTTTGGGGTGTGAACACACATATAATAGTTAATGCTTTCCTATGGATTTATCATCGTGTGGAATAGCTTTTTCCTGGTTGCAGCTGTGATTTAGAAGGGCTGTAGATAACCAGTTACATTTTTCTATGTTTAAAATAGTTCTTTTAATTTTTGATCTATTCTACCTGCAATGGAGTTTTGAAGCCCTGGGTCAGAGGTCGGTCTCTGGTCCAGTTTCAGCTTTTGAAGAAGGAAGGACAGCCTCTTATTGTCCAGCATGGATGCTTTAAAGGGACAAATGCTACTCATGTAGTGTTTCCTTTATGATTTCAGTCTCCAGGCCTTTGGCTGCCCACTCCATAAGCCCTGCAATACTTCATACACCCAAGCTCCCCATTTTTTAGCTTCTGTGAAGCTCGGACTGTTTCCACAATGCCTGAAGTGTCAGCTTGCACCTACTGCCTTCTGCCAGCCATTACTCCACCTGGTGCCAGTCCCACAGATGAGTCCTACTATGATCCAGCTGTCTCCACAGCTGCCCGAGTGTCAGTGCCAGTCCTCGTGTTGAGGCCAGGAGGCTGACCCATCAGCAGAAGCAGGACACTCCTTCCTGCCCATGGCAGCCTGGCTCCACTCAGCCTAACTTCTACCACATGCAAAATCACACCTTCATTTTCCCCAGAGATCTGAGTTACAACAGGAGTGTGTCTGGATCCCAGAAGGAATGGATAATTATTTTACTTTCTGCACCCCATACAGTCATCGTTTTCCAGCTGTCAGTGCTAGGTTGTATGTGGTGACTACCAGCACCAATTTTTCTCCTAATTTCATTTATTCTTCTGTTTGGAAATATTTAACTGTACTCTTGTCTGCTTTCTCTCACAGGGTGACAATGGAGGCAATTAATCAACTTAGGGACTTCTCCCTCAAAAGAAAGCATTCCAAGAGAATATCAGCTGACACTACAACAGGCAAATCCCACTCTCCATAGACTAACTCCATTCAGCTCTGCAGTCTTTCACTTGCCTCATAAACCAGTCGTATCAGATGTGTAAGCCAGACTCCTCTGATTTTAAGTGAAGTGCAGGTGTACTGGGGCTCCCTCCCCACCTCCCTTGTGCCTTCCTGACCCTCTCGCTTCACGTGCTTTGTTTGGACTCACTGATCTGTGTCTCACCCCCATCTGCACTGGCACTTGGGATCTCTAAGTAGCCTGAAAATATTTTTTTTTAACTAATAAACAAGTGTTTGAACAAGTTTTTTTTTGTTTTGTCATTTTTATTGGCACATTTTAGATGTGAATCCTTCCAAACTAATAAGCTATTGCTGTAAAAGTAGAGCCTTAGGTTGTGATGTGAAATGTTAACGTTTGTTCTTTGCTGTTTTTTCTGCTTACACCAGAGCTTGGAAACTCTGCCCTGACATCTGAGTGTAACAATGGCTAGAAGGTAACTAATGAAACGTGATGAGCACTGAGCTGTTAGATCAGAACTGCTGGCAGGGGCAGGCAGGATTGCTCTGAAATGGGTGAGTCTGATACTAGGTGCCAAAGAATTACTGGTGCAACACGAACATGAGGCTGGGATCAGTTACAGCAGCTGAGTGGAAGCAGTACAGACCTTCTGCCTTTACAAACACAGAGAACGGGAAACCTGCTGTAAGTTCAGTGCTGTAAATAACAAAGGATGATTTTAAATCATGTCAGTAATTGTGGACCTGAAAATGGGGTCTTTTATTCACCTACAGCCAGGGCATGCGTGAACCCATGAGAAGCCAGTGTAAACTATAGAGATTTAGGGTGCTTCAGAATCAACTGCTGATCTGCATTAAGGTGCATTAAGGTGATGACTACCTGCTGTAGACCTGCTGTAGCATGGAAGGATCTAGCAAGTGTGACAGCAGCCACTCTCATTAACAATACAGGTAAAGCATTGCCTTGCAGAGACCACAGGATTTTCTTCCAGAATGGATGTTTGATCTCAACAAGGAAAGGGAACAAAAGAGCCCTAGCAGAGATAACAAGATCCTTCAAAGGAAGTGATATTCAATGTGTTCAGACTCTTTTCTGATTGTCTTGCAAAACATTTGCAGAATTTGTCAGTTAAACAGAATAACCACAATTGAGGCCAAGGTAAGGCCTGTGATAAAGGGCTGTGATACTCATGCGAAGCAGCAGGAGTCTGGAGCCTATTCTTAGTGCTCATTAGAGAGAAACAGGGAAAAAAACCTCTGCTCTTTGTTTTGGAGGGATACATTAAAAAAAAAAGTTCTGCCAGCCAGGGGGAAAGAGGTGAGAGCCTTCACTAGCTACAGCACATGTGGGAGAGGTATCAGCTGGGCCAGGCTGCAACTCAAAGCAAAGAGTAAGCCACTTCCCAAATGCCCATGTCTTGAGCAGGCTTTGCCCCAGGTTCAAATGGACTTAAACCAGGAGAGAATAATAATTACTGAGCTGGGAGTGCAAGCACACTGCTCTGTGGTGCTGAGCTGTGCAACTGCCTCCAAGAGAGCCTTGCAGCTCTCCACACCAACACTTTGTGCCACAGCATCATCTTCCCTGCGGGAAGGGAAGGGTTTAGCTGGCATTTACACACCTTTATCTACTCCTGTGAGCCTAAACACTGCTTGACTACGGGCACTGAAGGTGTGTGAATGTTTCCTAAAGATCTGTCTCTGTACTTGCCTGCTTCTCACATCTCTGAGCAGCTTCTTGCCTCAGGTGGATGAAGGTTCAGCACTGCCTTGCTGTAGCCCCTGCCTGGATCTTGTCTAGCTCTGGTGCAGTCTCAGAGGAGACTTTATGCATCGTGACCTGGGCAATCAAAAGCCTTAAAGATGAAGATCAATCAGGACATGTGGTTTCATGCCACATGAACATCCTGTGTCAGGGAGTGGGAACAGGGTAGAGCTGTGACCATGCAATGGTCCAGTGAGCCTTGGTTTCCTTCCCTGCTTCCGCAGGCTGGCTGCTACCCAGCCAGGGAGAGCAGAGGTGCAGTCTGAGTGGCCTTTGCCAGAAGCAAGAAAGGTCAACACTTGTGTCTCCTAAAGTAGAAAGGTCTATCATAAAAGTGACAAAACATTATTTATTAATTATTCCATTATACTTTGTTGTACGTCTGTTTGTTTCACTGCACAGAAAAGGAGTCTGTGCTTTTAACGATTACTCAGGCAAGTGTAACAAGAGGGGAGGGAAAGAAACTTAAAAATGGAAGGAGAGAGGACAGCAGAAAGTGCTTTCACAAAGGAAAGGCCAGGGATCTTCCTTCCCCAAGCAAAAGCTGATGGAGGCAAGCACCAGCAACATATTGCTTTGCTGGTCTGGGCAACCAAGAGCTTCTTTTACACATCTCACCCTGTGAATTATTTAAGTGGACCTTGTATGAGTGATATCACTCTCATATAATTGATATTTAATTTAATCCCATTGTGATGAGATAGTGCTCAGTGCCTGGACAGCAGGGCCAGAGCCTGTCCTTGACCACGTGACTCCAGGTGCTCCTACTCAGACCTCCACGGTGATCCCACAAGCCAGAAAGCTGCTGCCAAGCATTGCCTCAACTTCACCATGCAAGTGACTAACAAACTGATGTAACAACAAAACAGGAGTTGAGCTTTATTAAATGTTTTGTTCTGATACAGCTTATATTGAGATCTCCTCCCACTATGATGGTTTAGCCAAGGGCTGAAGGGCATGCAGGGCCTGGTTTTTCAAAGATGTTTGTCTGGGATGCAGAAGAGAAAGCAGTGACTCTCCAGAATATCTCAACATGCATTACACTAATTTAAATGCAAATCAGGTAATAATACACTTCCTAAAATACCACTTCATCTGAAAGTCCTATTTTTGTGTCTACATAATTAATGTCCTAAAACTGAACACAGAGAGAACCCGATGAAAAACTGAGAGGCTGTGTTTTTAATGCTGTTCTCTATGAAACATATATAACCAAGCACTCTGCCACTTTGCTGGGTTTTTTCCATATTGAAACATTGCTTATTTTTCTCATAAGTGCATTGAAACCCCACATGAAGATACTCCACAGTTAGTAGCCTACTGGAAAAAAATCAGACTGAAATGTAGCTTTCTGAACATCAGACAAATCCCTGTCTGTGCCACTTTGCAGTCAGCAGCACAGGTTTGCAGGTCCCCAGCTTTCCTAGCCACTCCTGAGATGGGACTAGTTATTTCTTTCCCTAGCCCTGTGCCAGCTCTTAAGGTGGTGGTCAAGCCTATCTCATCTTTTAGCTCTTTTAAAGACCAGACAACTTTTCCCTCTAATGCTCAAGCTGCAGGATACTGTGAGACTCCACAAAAATCCCACTATTTAAGCCTGGCTTTATAGTCTTCAGTGCTCCAGAAGATGGCAGAAGCTGGACACTTCACCTAGATGTTGCCAGAAGATTCAGAGACCAGAGGTAAAGAAATCGCTATATCCTGGCCTTTTTTTGATCTCATCTAATTAACCCTGATTGCCCATTTTCATGTGTAAAACATGAGCTCTAGACTCTGATCGATTACCTCTCATCTTCATCAGGTAATAAAAACAGAAGGGTTCCTGTTACTGATATATGAGATGGTGCTCACAGACACCACAGAAGAGGTGTGAAAGGAAAGGAACCCAGAACAATTTCTAATTCCTCGTTTCTGATTTCCCTTCAGTGCCTTAGATTCAACTCATAGCTATTTTGGCTGTATATTTAGGGTTATAAGCTAGCTCCAGAGCAAGCCATGGCTCACAGAGCCCTCCTAGCAATTGAGGAATGAACTCTGGGGTTTTTTTTTGCCCTCAAATGAAAATAACTTACTGCTTTTCAAAGGCAAAAGGCTGAGAAGAAGCAGAATAAGGAGGAAAAGGGACCAGGCATGGAAGCAGCATATCAGTAAGACAAGTTACCCTCTGGAGGTGAGTGGGCAGCACTGCCGGGGGTCACAAGGCTTTTCACATCTCCTTTCCAGCCTAGCAGTACCAGCAATCCATCCCAGCCTTATCAGGAGGAGTAGCTTTTGGAATAGCCTGAACTCTCCCAGGCACATCAGCGTGTGGCTCTGCCTGGAGTTAACCAGGATTTCTATCTGCAGTCTCAGCAGATACCAAGAGCTGAATGGAGCAGAAGTCCAAACTAAGTTTCCACCTGTAGGTAGTTTGAGTTGACCTCAGGACACACCGAATGAGGCAATCAAAGAGCAGGAACCCTGTTTGGAAAGAGGTAATGTCAGGGAGGAACAGGAATAGAAACTGTAGATGTACTTAGAGGCTGGAGCTTTGAGTCAATAGTGTGGAGACAACAGGAGCACACAGGCTGTAGTGTTTTCTTGTTTAGCTTTCAAAATACTTCCTAGTGTCCTGCCCCACCCCTTTTCTTGTTAAGAGACAATATGGTTGAGAATTGACAATGGTGAAATGAACCACCCCACGATACTTGCCAGACAGGTCCATCACATGATGGTTTTATTGGCTCTGGCAACAGTGACAGACCATCAGAAAGCATACAACAAACTTAAAGACTGAGGTGCATGAAGAGGAACAGTTCTTGCAAAAGCTTGTTATTGTCACCCAGTCATTCAGGATAGCTGAACTCTCACCAATCTGGAGACACAGCATTTTAGAAGCCTGTACATTTGAAAGCTGGCTTTCTTGAAAATGGAACCACAGGTGTCCCATGGCAGCCACGAGTGTGTTGGGCTCCAGCTGATGCCATGGGAAAGGCCAGTGCCCACATGGCTGGTGCCTGGCCATCCACTTCCTCATGAACTCCAATGCTTCCCATTGCACTTGGAAGAGGCCCAGGGAAACCCATCACGAATGCCTGTGCACACTTACGCCTGGTGTCAGGAGATCTGTGCAGTGACATGTAAATCAGATAACTTACAGCTTGGATCAGCACAGGAATGAACTTAAAGGCACATGGTTAGCTCACTTAGTACATTGATCTGTGATTAGAAATACATTCCTGTTTGACTTTTACTATTTCTTAAAGAGTCTGTCTCAGAAAAATTTTGCAACAGTTTCTCCTGCAGTGTTGTTCCCTTTAGAGGCCAAGAGAAGGTTAAATTCTTTAGAGAAATATGTTTTTACAAAATCCAGGAGCAGCTCAGCCTATGTTCGTAGTCCCAATATTCAGAACAAAGAGAAAATTCAGGGATAAATTGCTGTCAGTTTCTGAGCAGGTGAAATCTGAATTCTCATTTTTGCTCAGCTCAATCATCTTTTTTATTTTTGAGCACTCCAGTCTATAGCCAACATTAGTTCAAAATGCTTCATGTCAGCTTTAAGAAAGTAATGTTAACTCACAACATGAATAAAGATGATGCAGTATATTCCATTCATTTTCTGATGTTGGTTTAGTAGCTCTGTGAACCACCTGACACACAGATTTGTCCCATTGCATTGGACAAATGCACACTATACCAGAGGTCCCTTTTCCCTCTGCTCTGGGCTGCATTATAATGAACATAACATGTCAGATTGCCAGGCAAGTGTAATTTGCTCTCACTGTTTTTTGGAGGGGGCTTGAAATCAGGATGATAATGCTTGGGATAAGATTACATTAGATGAGGAAGCTTGCTGCTTTGCTGCCAGTGATGCAGGCTTTACATAGATTTGTGCTACTCAATATTTTGAGCAGGAGTTAAAGCAAGCAGTGACTTTCCACTTGGAAGAAAAAATATTTGGAGCTAGAATAGTCAAGGTGGCCATCAAAGCAAAACTAGAGAATAATATTTACCTGAACTGCTAAGGAGCCTCTAAACTATTGCTATGACATTTATAACGTGCTATAATGTTTAAGGTTTGGTGGAGGAATGCATCAGTTTTAAATGTTCTCCCAATATTTTCTTCTCTCTTTCAGGCAGACCACCTCAATCAGAGGCAGCAGGGCCCTCGAGCTGAAAATTCAGCAGTAAGAGAGAGCTGGAAGGGCAGTTGGAAGGTATTTGCTGCTGGAGCCTCGCTGTGTCCGCTCTCAAGCCACGAGAAGCCGGAAAGCATCTTCCTTGCTCTCATCAACACTCCGCACAAAGTTAATTGACGTGGCTGTGACTTGGCTGAGGAAGCTGAGAGTGGCTGAAATCCACCTCTTTGTTACGGTTTTGTTGTTGCTAGGTTCTTGGGTTTGAGCAAGAAAGACAAATAGATCTAAGTTAGTGGTTTTGTCAAAAAAAAACCCCAAAAACTAGAAGCCAAAAATATTGGGTGCCTTTTATCTGAGTTTTTGCAAATCCAAATAAGATATCATTCTGGAAAAAAAAAGAAATCAGCAAGGAATTGGAAAAGACAACTTATGTGAGAGTTTAATTAAAATGCTAATTGACATGTTGAGGGGGAAAGAGAATTGCAATTTGAAACAATAAATGAGCCAGGGGTGCAAAAGTTGAAAAGAGCTCTCTGAAATGACAGGCTGAATAGGAGAGGCCAAGGAATGCATATACCCTTCTTTGCTGCTGCTCTTCCCCGCTTTGGTACTAATGAAGATCTAAATTGTCATTTCCCACCCTGGTTTATCTGTGGCATCTTGTTCTTGTGCCCACTGCTCCACAAAAAAAAGCTTTCCCCAGCAAGATGAATGTGAGTGTGAGTGTGAACATCTGAAGTGAGGTGCTTTGTATGCTTGGAACATGGTGATGAGGAATCTGAGCCCCGCAGAGCTGGAGAGCCCTTTGGCCTCTGGCTGTGCCAACAGTTTGTTTGTACAAAGTTTCTTTGTACTGGGGATTGGTAGCAAGAAAACGTAATTTCTAAAGGCCAGTGAAAAGCTGTGAAATGCAGAAACTCTTATAAAGCAATGATACTAGGTAAGGAAATTATTTTAAGCATGATTTCTCTATTGGCAAAACCCGTAATACACTAGGAAAAGGTGGTTCTGCTAATTTGGATTCTTTTTTTCCCTTCTCCTGAGTCAGCTAGTGCTGACACTAGTTACCTGCGTAACCTGGGCAAGGCTTTCAATGATGCTGGGCTTTTGTAATCCAAATTGATCAGACAACTGGAAAGCTGAGCATATTTGCAGTTTCTTATGAAGATATAGGTAAATTACAGCTCTCACCATCTAACAGTCTCCCACTTGACAAGAAAAGGGGGTTGTGATTAAGACTGCTGACAAATGAATGAAGGTTGGGCTGTTTTCCATTCTCAGGAGGTTCAGCTCAGAGGATGCGTGAAGCCAGCCTGGCGGGGATGAGAGTTGGCTGTGCCCAGGCACTGCTACTTCAGTAGTTTTCCACCTCTCTTGCAAAGCTCAGTTCAGTGCTTTTCTCCATCTGTGGTTGTGGAACAGGTTTTTTTGTTTGTTTTCTTTTGATTTTAGAAAAAGCCCAAACTTACAAACAAAGACAGTGCGATGAAGCAGAAATCTCTGCCCAGGCACGCCCTCTCGTTGGGGAGGGTCAGTAAATGGCTTCTCTGTGTGCATTTTCAGCTCTCATTCCTTACATTCAAACTCCACCCATTGTACCAATCACCCCCAAAAGTACCAGCAGGTCTCCTGGCACATGTATAAAACCAGGACAGGTCAGGACTCCCCTCACATGGTGTGCTGTACATCGCCAGGTGCCCAGTTGCGTTGAAGCAGAGGAGTGTTAACAGAAGCCATGATGTCGGGTAAAAACCTCCAGGGACTGACAGAAAAGGCTGAAGGTGCAGCAAAGGATGCTGGTAAGAAAGATTAAATATTGTTGTATATTTGTTGAAGAGGGCTTAGCTGCCGTTATACTACTACTAGCTTCATTGGTGTCAGCAGGGCACAGCTTCCTCTTTTTTAACTCTTCCTGGGACCCAAGTTTTGGCCATTGCATGAAGGCCCCAGGTTGGCCACACCGGGGGGCCAGCACGGGCAGCCACCTCCACCCACCCACAGCTCCCTTAGCAGCTGCTGAGCATCATCCAACCTCTTCTGCTCCTCAAACAGAGTTTTAAACTTAGTATTTTAAGTTTAAACTTAAAGCAGTGAAGCCTGTATTGTTAGTAATAATCATATTTTATCCAGCACTTAGATTGCTCAGGGTGGTCATTTCTCGTGCTCTGCGGTGGTTTTTAAACTGCTCTCCTTTTAAGAAATTGGAGTTAACTTTTAATTAAAGTTTGCTATTTGGCCTATCAGTGCCTTCTGGTAATATCTATATTGATTTCAAGGGACTCTTTGTAATAAGCAGCACGTTGCTGTTGTGTTCTCCAGCAGTGTTCAGACTTTGCAGAGTTCAAAAAACAACCTGTGCACACATTTCTGTCATAGTTATGCCTGTGTCATAGGGCCAAGCACTGGACTATTATTAGCACAGTACACTGGAAAATAACTTTTCAGTGCAAAGTACAATAGCTTTTCTTTTACTTGACAAATTGAGATATGTGTATAGCTTATTCAAGCATTTTAGAGTATATTTCTTACAGTGTTTGTGTGCAGCTCCTTCCTAGCAGAGTATAATTTGTAGCAATCCTAGATTCTAATCCTGCAAAGGCTTTGTGGTATAGCTGAAATATCTGAGTAACATCACTGTTTTCTCTGGAGTCACAGTAAGTGCCATACACCTGGGAACAAATGTGTAGCAGAGCCAGAAACTTGAGAATATGCCTCTCTAAAACTCAAAATAATCCTTGCTGCATCCTGAATATAGTCATGATGTTGAGGAGTCTCTTCTAGCAAAAGCAGTAGGGTGGCTGTTGCTCTTTCATAAACTATCAGACATAATTATATGGCATCCAATTTGTGTGATGCTTTGTATTCTGGAGCTGATCTGATATGTTTCTAGCTTCTGCTCCCCTCCTTCTTCTATTTATATCTTGTTTGCAAAATCTCCCTTTTCCTGTGCTGCTGTTTAATGTGTTTGCTTCCATTTTGGAAATTACACTACTCCCAAATAGCCTGCAAAGAAAACGTGTGCTAAATAGCCAAGCTTCTCCGAGCTGAGTAAGCTACAAAAGTCAATAAAGGCAAGTGTAGTGTAAAATAAGCAACTTACAGCTAAATGTTCATCATTTGAACTCGCTGCTAAGCTTTGCTTCTTTATCTCCTTTTTTATCTTCTTATCTGCCATTGATTTGCTCAGCTGACCATAGGTGCTAGGTGAATGCTAATCTCACAGCAAGCTGCTCTGGCAACACACGCAGTTCCCAGGTTCCCAGGAGCGAAGCACACAGCCTCAGCCTGCTCCGTACCAGCCTTACGTCTTCCCAGGGCCATAACCTTCTGCAGACCTGCAGAAAAGCCAGTTGACACAGGGAATTGCTGTAAGCATACGTGTGTAAGGCTGAATTTTTCTTTTGTCCTTGCTTACAGCAAACACGCTGGGACAGGCCACTCAGAATGCAGTCAACCAGATTACTGACACAAGCCAGAAAGGTAAGAGAAGTGACACTGAAATCCAGAAGGGATGGTGCAGCTCAGCACAAGCCAGCAGTGGCTGCACACATTCCCTTCTGCCCCATGGGTGTCCTTGGTTCCAGTGACAGTTTTGGACCTTTTATAAATCTCATGGGAAAAGATCTCAGGATCTGTTGTTTAGTAGCTCCACACATTCACTGAGACAATAGCTGATGCTCCCCCAGCCACCGAGTCTCATGCACAGCATTCAGATTTTGGCTTCTTTTTTTAGACAGCTTGTGGGAACAGCACAGACAGAACTTTGCTCTTCTTTTTTGGGGATTAAGTAACCCAGTGATACACATTGTTCCCCACAGCCAGGGAGGAGTCTGTCCAGGTCCAGCCCCACGCCGGCTCCCAGCGCATGCTGAGGCAGCAGCCAGGGTCAAACAGCAATAATCCCACAGCTGGAAAAGTGCCTTCAGGAGAACATTGGCATCTCACTTCTGGGGACTGGGAACAAGTTAAACTGAAAACTACACTCACTTCTCACTTAATCGTAATATTTTTCTAAGAATGAGAGGAGAATTGGCAACTTCAGGGTCTAAAATGTTTCGTGGAAGCCAAAATGCATTGGCAATATCTCCTTAGAGCAGACACCCTCCACAGCTCCATGGGCTTGGGCACTCACTGGTGTTAGATGGGGAGGCAGCAAAACTGACAACACTCTTTTTAAACAAATATCCCTATATTTTTATAGTCTAATCATTTTCACACCTCCCACTTCCGTCATCAATATTAAACAATTTTTCCAGCTTTCTGCTTATCTTTTTCACTCTCTTGCAGCTATTGACAAGGCTTCCAAGATGGCTCAGGATGGGGTAGAAAAAGCAGCTGGACAAGCTGCAGAAGCAATGTCTGGCTTTGGGAAAAAATGTGGATTTAAGAAATGATGCTAATTTAAACCAACGATGTTGTACATAAAAGAAATCTCTTTTGCCTCTGCAATTCCTTACTCCTTTGTGTAGAAAAGCTGTTTAAAATGTGGATAATTTCTCCCTCTGCAAACACAAGAGTTTAAGGCAGAAGGCCCCCCTCATCCTTCATATAGGAAAAGCGCATCTTCTAGCACACCTGCTCACAATCTTCAACATAGCTCATAAGTCTTCAGCACCACTTCTCTTGCTCCACGCTCACAGCAGTGCAGTGACCGTTGCCACACTTGCTCAGTGTATTGACAAAAGCAGCTAAACTGTTCATACTCCAGGACACCAGGACATTGACTTGATGAAACTGAGCTTCTTTCCAGTAATCAAAGTTAAGCTGGGATTGTATTTCTTGTCTACTTTTTGTTTGTTCCCATCTGCTGTATTTTCATATTAAGATAAATAAAAGATATTGCAAGATTCCCACTCCCTTCTTGGGCACTCTCATTATTTTATTGAGGCTTTCAGGGAGGGACCACACAATGTCTTGCAAATCTCTTTTGTTCTTTGATTCAGCTCCTCAGCCCCTTCAGCACTCTGTGCTGTTTCTTCCACTCACAGAGTCTGTGCCAGAAGGGCAAGTGGGCCTAGGAGATGGAAATATTTATTTGAGATTGCCTCTTGCTGTGCAATCAAAAGCTGCTGCAGCCAGACAGGGTGCTCACTTAGTGCTGCCTCTGTCAACAGAAGGCACTAATACCCACATACTCACAGTAAGTGCTCTTACCTTGGCCTCTCTGGATATTTCTCATCATTAAGCAGTATTTCGTTTCTTTCCTTTTTTTTTTTTTTTTCATTTTTTCTGTTTCATATTTTCTTCTCCTGGTGTAAAGCCTCAGCCAGCCTGATTTCAGTAAAACACTCATCTGGGCCTTACAAAAGAAAACCAAAGCATGCCCAAAAGCATCCGGCTGCCACGAAACAGAGCAATCCAGGCCAGCCAGAGATACCACTGTCTTGCATCTGTGAACCAAGAGCTGATTTTTGAGAGCTGATCTTTGTTACTGCCTTACTACTGAAGCCAAAGACCACCCTTGTCTACAATCTGCACGAGGTCTGCATGGACTGATAAGTTCTTTGAGGGCCCTACAAGTAATAGGCTATCTGTGAGTAAACATAGTCCATGGCGTTGCACAGAGTGTCCCTATGCAATGTCCACTGTCATTTACAGCTTTAAAAGCCTAAATATTTACCCAAGTGTAAGCACACAGAAAAAGCATTAGACTGTTGCACTCTCAGTTACTGGGCAACCCTCAGTAGTACTTAATTATTTAGTATTTTCCATGACTACATCCCTGACGGTGAAGTCTTCAGAGAACAAACTCTTTATGCTCAGCATTTCAGATGCCAGTGCTGCATTTGTGGGTGACAGTGGTCCATACACCACTCCCCATCACACCTTTATTTCTCTGCAAGCTGCTGCTTGGTTCATATTTAAAAAAAACCAAAACAACCCAGCTGGGTTTTTGTCTCCACTAAAACCCAGTGAATGACCTTAAATAACTGATGCTGTTGCTGCTGCTTTGTGCATGGGGACCACATGGGGACTCCTGGTGCTCAGGACCAGACATCCCATCAGGAGAGGCTGCTGGAGGTCATCCACTGAGCCAAGAGAGGGGAAGGACCCTTCTCCATCCAGCCAAGGTGCTCCCAGAGGCAGCTCCTGACAGGATGCCCTTGCTGCTTCAGCACCCCTGCCAAGAGCCTGGTCAGAGTTATTTCACATCTCTTTTGTCCCGAGGGTGGATGCTGTGCCCACAGTCACCCGTGAGTCTGAGTCACTGGCTGGCAAGTGTCTCTAGGTTTAAACTTCAGCACTTTGCTCCACAAATAAGGTTACTGCCTTAGTCACAGTGCTCTTTGGCCTTAAAGTATTTGGGACTTTCTCTGTGACCTACTCTAGGTGGTCCTGCTCTGGGGGGTTGGTCTGGATGATCTTTCAAGATCCCTTCCAGCCCTTGTGATTCTGCAATCACACAGGGAGCCATGTCTCAACTGAGAACCATGCCTTCCCATCCCAGCTGCAGGCTCCAGGTGTTGTGTAAAACCAAACCAGACATCCTTAACACTCCTACCAGTTCCAGGCATGTAAAGTTACCCAACACCTGAGTTCTCAGATTTCCTAAAATTTTCTTCTGGGTGTGCCTGCAGCTGCCTGAGCTATGAAATGCTGAGTGAAGAGAGTTCATAGGCTGACCTGGCCAGGCTGCCCAGAATGAGCACCAACTGCCCCATGCCCTATTCCAACACCCCAGAGACCTTCCCAAGGAGTGGCTGAGGGGCCATGCAGCTGCCACATCTCCCCTGCAGCTCAGCAGGGAAATGGCACAGGGGGCACAGATTTTACCTGACTGCTTGAAACCCACCTTCAGCTTCCTCCTCTGCCCAAGAGAACATGAATCCTTATCTCAGATGAATGCTTTGATTAATGGTTGTTGAGAAGCCAAGCTTACTGAAACCTGTCTTTGCCGCCATTGTTTCCCATCATGTGGCAAAATGCAAAGGTGATGTGTTTTGGTAAATCCCTGTCATCTCTTTTACATACACACACTCCCCTGAGTGTCCTTTGAGCGTTTCTAGACCTCATGGCTAATTTCAAAAGCTGGGACGGAGCCTTTGTAGAAGCTGGGCCTCAGTGTGCACACAAAAGTTGAATGCAGCAGGTTGACCTGCTGCTCATGCAAAGAGAGTGCTGGGGTGAATAATCAAACCCTTGGGAAAGAAAAGCTCGTCGTACTGCTCTTCTGCTGGCCTTGGCATGAGCAGCTTCCCACAACCTGCCTGTGTCATAGAATCATTTTGGTTGGAAAAGACCTTTAAGATCATCAAATCCAACCACTCACCTCACATTGCCAAGCCCATCACTAAACCATGTCCCTTAGCAGCTCAGCTATGCATCTTTTCATTAGCTCCAGGGATGGGAACTTCATCCCTTCCCCGGGTAGCCTGGGACAGTGTCTGACAACCCTCTCAGTGAAAAAGTTTTTCCTAATGTCTAGTCTAAACCTGCCCTGGTGCAACTTGAGTCCATTTCCTCTTGTTCTGTCATTCATTACTGGGGAGAAAAGACCAACCCTCACCTCACTACAACCTCCTTTTAGATAGTTACAGAGAGTGATCATGAAAGTGATAGGATGGGGCAGCACATCTGTGGAAAGAAACCTTCCCAAATGTAAGATCAAGAAACATAAACATGAATAAGCTGTTGCTGGTTGAATGCTCTTCTCTGTATGCTGCTGATGTATGCTGGGGTGAAGCTCCTGTGAAAGCTGAATGCTTTGGTTGTGTCAGGTCATTTTGCCATGACCTGAAAAAAGATGTCAGATGACTGCCGTCAGCCTTTTTCCTTCCCAAAGAGCAGCAGCAGCAGCAAATGGCAGCAACAGGACAGGTGACCTGGGGAGCCTCTGCAAACCAGGCCACTGCACCATTTCCCTCATATTCCCAAGCAACCACGACTGCCGCATTAACCACGTTGGAGGGCACGTCCCGGCTGCTCCCTGGAGTCTCCAGTTATGAACAGATCTATTGTCTATGATGGTTTCCAGTTCCTTTTTGCAGCTGCCAGCACTGTCTGCTCCCAGAGCCTGTGGCAGCAGTAGGTTCACTGGGGTTTGCTGCCCACAAACCAAAGCTGACCTTCCTTTCATGTTTTAATTTACCAATTGCACAGCTTGCCACTTCATTTGAAAAAAACCTGTGAGGTTTGGCAAATGGGAACCCTGCTGCAGACAAGGCTGGGCTGGGGCAGAGGGGCCCTTCCCCAAAACCTGCCTACACCTGGGCTGGGTCTACCCAGCTATGGCCTGGGCTGGAGAGGCTATAAAGGGGCTGTGGGAGCAAGCGCTGGAGGGAGTTCTTGGCTGCAGGCATAGGGGGCAGGGAGAGATGTCAGATAGTGTCTGTGGTTTTGCTCCTAGCCCTGTGATTCCTGCCCCTTGGGTGTGTGGCAGTGGGATGCAATCTGACCCTGCAGAAGAGGCTGCGATGGCTGCTGGTGGTACGTGTCGGTGAGCAGTGGTGTTGAGTGAGTCTCTCCCAGGCTGTGCTTGTGGTGAAGGATGTGAGGTTTAGTCTCTGCTCTGAAGCTCTGTGTGTTTGCCTGTGCTGGCTGATGGCTATCAAGGAAGTGTAGGTGCTTGTGCCTTGGCAGCTTCATTCGGTGTTTTCAGGAAGCTGTCCTGGCATTGCTCACTCTGAGCAACGGTGCTGAGCTCGGGCTGAGCAATCAGTTGTGCCCAGGGAGGGTAGCGAGGTGTGAGGGGCATGTGGGTGCCCGGAGATGAGCCCTGCAGGAGCTGAAGCCTTGCTCTTGTAAGTTCTGGTGTGCCAACAGGAAACGTTCACCAGGACAGGCCACTGTGCCAGGGCAGCTGAGCAGAAAAGCAGCAGCAATGGTGCAGAAGGGCAGCCAGAGGGACACAGTGCTCTGCACCTTATGTGACCTTAGTAAATGCAGTTACTGAATTGTGTGTGCTGTGACTATGGATGGCAAAAGCCATGGCACTGAGTGCATTCTAACATCACTTTAAATACATATGTGATGCAAAGCTGGGTGTCTGCAGAGAGTTGCACCTCTTTACTGGTCTTCCATGGCTTTATATGTTATAACAGAAAATAGGGCCTTTTTTCTGTTTGAAAACTGTGGTATGCTTTAGTGCTTTAACTCCTGTGAGGCAACCACCCCCTTTATCTATTCGTAAGGAGTGTTGCAATGGCAGGTACTTTCTCTCATTACAACTCAACATGTACCTGCAGTGTGTCAGTGTAGTAGGATTGTTTCTGTAGTTTTATTTCTATACTTGTGTTCATCAGGAATTTGAAGCATCAGTGCTGGTGCTGAACCAACCTGCTCTGGTGGAAGTTGATCGTGAGATAGTGATGAAGTGGCATTAAATAAAACAGGAATTGTACTTACAGTATTGGTGTGTTTGAGAGAGAGAAAACCATCCTGCACTTTGCAATTAAGTCAGGATGAGGAGATGTAGGTCTTATAGCAATGTAAACAATGACTTCAGCAAATGCACAAGCCTGTTGCTGACTGAGTCTCGCTGGCTTCATACATATTTCCCAGTCAGTAACTGGAGCATCAACAGGACTAGGAAATTGCTGTTTCCTGCAAGCAAGGCCAGCAGTGAGTAATTGAGGATGTTACAGGGAACAATGGGTGTATTTTACCACTCAGCTGCTGTGCAATGAATTTCTACGGGTCAAATGCTGCTCTGAGTTATCTGAAATGTTTCAGAGGGCTTTCTACATGGTAGGTCACTGGTGAACTTCTGTCAATACCCTTTGACTTGATGCCAATGAAGACATTAATTTAAAACCAGAATTGTTACTTTCCTTCTGGGTTTTTTTTGTGAGCATATTCTGGTAGAATTTGCTTTGAGATATGGCAAGTTAATCCCCTCCCTGCTGATAGAAGACAAAAAGATGAAGAGAAGCCCCTCCTCACTCCCAGAAAACCCTCCACATTGTTTGTAAAAGACATAAAGGAGGATAAGAAACTGCAACGTTGGGAACAAAACAGAGGTTTTGCTGTATTGCTGGAAAAGACACTGTAGAGGAGCTGTTGTACATCAAGTGACATGCTTGGGATCAGGAGAGGCATTGCTAGAGCCTGCTCTGGCAGGAACTGTAGGCAGAAGAGCAGTTTGATGAATAAACCCCTTGTTCTGCAGTAGGTTACACTTCCCCCCCACACACCCTTTTCAGCAATAATTATTTGATTAACAGAGTGAAAGCTCCCGTCTGCTGTGTGAAAGGGCACAAAAGTAGCTCTGCTAGGAAGCAGATGATCCCAGAAAAAAATAAGGGTGGCTGCTTGGAGTGAGCACAATTAGTTGTAGGTTGTCCTGTGAGAGGAACCTGGCAGGCATGGGCCCACAGTGGGCCCGGTAGACCCCATCCCACTCTGACCCTGCCACCCCTGGCTCAGGGAACGAGGTGGCAGCTCACCTTTCCTTGGTTAGGCTGAGTGCTGTGAGCCCAGTGTCACAGCTGTCCCCAAGGAAAGGGCAGGCAGAGGCAGGAGGCTGCAGCCCACTGGCCCTTGCCTGGTGTCTGAGGCTCTGGGTCCTGCCACTGTTCACTGCAGGGGCAGAGGGGAAGGACACAAACCTTCACTCTTTACTCTCTTGAGCCAGGCATTGGAAACAAGGGGTTAAAATATTAATCATGACAAGCCACGAAGTTATTAGCTTCATGTAACACAATAAATATTTCATCAGATACTTGAAAAAGCAGGGTTAGCTCCTCCCATTTCTTTTTATAACAACGATTTTTCAAGTCCTGCCCCTGGGGAGAAAAAAAAAACATGGGCAAGAATCAGCTGAAACTGGATGCTTTTCTATGTAAGGTTTTGAAACGTGAATGTTGATTTAAGCAATTCTTCAGCCAAATGTTTTGCAAAGCGATGTTTTTGTGCCTGGTTCATGAGGGGCTGGGCCTGGCTGCATCTCCCCCCACGACACCAGCCTGGGAGCCTTGGCTTGGGAGCTTTTGCTCGGGACAGCTGTAGCGTGCACACTGTTTACTAACTCCCCAGTATGCAAAAACAAAGCTCTCATTCCTGGGCTATGGAAAACTTCTGCTGCTGAATCCACACCCTCCCTCTAGGGAGGAAAACATAATAAACACCAATGTCTTTTCACCCTTTTGTGCCTCCTGTATTAATCACCCAACAAGGGCTCATGGCTTTTCCCTATTCCAGTTTGCATTTGTCCTGTAACTACTGGGAGGAGTCCTACTTTGTCTATAAAAAGCTGCCCTTTGCCAAACACTGTAACAGAACCGAATTTAGGGCTTGACTCACCCATCCTCTGCAGGGAGAGAGCGCAGCCATGTTCGGGCTTGGGAAGAAGCTCGCTGAGGAAGCCACGCAACAAGCTGAAAGTGCTGCACAGGTAGCAGGTAAATACGAATTGCTGCTTTCCCTCTTCCTGCAGTACTGGAGCACATGCTTTGCTCCCACTCCTGCACCTGGGAGCAAATCTCTCCCTTGGGCATCAATTAGACTGATGCTGTCCTCAAAGGTGTGTAGTGAGGGTGTCCTGTCATCTCCAGACTAATGCTATAGTAAAGGAAGGACAGATTACTGGTTTCCCACTTCTTCCACTTTGGCTTTTACTGTGTATGTGTCTAGAGGCTGCAATGAAGAGGACAGTGCAAAGCAGAGAGGGGCAGTGAGGCTGCTTATTTGGGGTATGAACAGCTATGTCAAATATAAGTTTCGTAGCAGTGCAGTAGATCAGCTTCCTTAAGCCCTGAACTGCTCAGTCTCGCATAAATCTGTGCAGCCAAGTCAGCTCCACTGTGCTGTCAGTGCTCCAGCCCCCCGGCATCATATCCGCTCACCCCACCGAAGGTACAAGTGCAGTTGTAGGGGCTCAGGGCATCTGTGTCAGGTTGACTTCTGCAGAGAGTTGCTGAATTGGCTCCAACTTCAAGTAACGTGCAACTCAGCTTCACTAACAACATCTCTCTAACATGGATCCACTCCAGTATGATGCCTGAAGTGTTTGTGCTTGGTGTAATACATGAGCAGTGGAGACTGTTTTATGTTTCTTTATATGACATGTAGGTAAACTCATAAAATCAAATACCTTATTTGTGACTCCAAATGCAGTAGAAACATTACTAGTAGATTATGTGCCTAATGAATCAAGTGGAAAACTTGCTACTTATTCGCCATTTCTCCCTGGTTCGATTGCCAGGAAGATGAAAGATGTGCAATCCCCCACCCACTGCCCCCTTTTCTAAAGAATTTGAGTTTATGCTTAAACCAACTACTTTTATGCTGAAGCATGAAAACAAACATCAGGATATAGGCAACTGGAGGAGAACCATCAATTTTTGTTTTCAAATGAAGATTTCTTTCTGCTTTTGCTGCACAGCAGCCCTACAAATGCATCTTTTCTGGAGGCTTTTTGATGTTCCTAACTTTTCTAACTTTGGGGAAATGTGTTTCCTGTGCTGGAAGAGTAATATGGATCTTTTAGGAGTGCTAGTTGTTATCTTGAAGGAGCTGAGTAGTAATCTCAAAGTTCAACTAATTGACCTAAGTGATGAGGAATCAACAAAACCTGCAAGTAAAGTTTTTAAATAGTAGTAGCAGCAGCAGCCCTTCTCCTTCTGTCCCAAACACTTGAAGCTGAACCAGTTCTTCAGGCACCAGCAGTCTGAAGCCCTTTGCCTGCACCCTGCACACATCTTCCCAGCAAGTCCTCTGCTGCAGCATGGTTCTTCTAGCTGGAGTTAGACCCAGGAACAACAGCAGGTCCCAGGCACTGGCCTGACTTTGGCTACATCTGTGCCATCAGCAAGTGCAGTAAATACACTGTACAATATTCATGTCACACCACAGTCAGTACTGCACCAACCTTGATTAGAGAGGTATCCTCTGAATCCCCATTTAAATGAAAATAAAAGGGGATTTTATGCCATTTTTAAAACTAAGACTATCCAACTGGTGGTTCTGCAACTATTAATTACCTTCCTTGCCTCTGAACTACTCCTGTGCCTGCACGTGTCCCAGAAGCACAGTCCCGTGAGCCACTGTTGCATGCAGAGTGGCACAACTGGACTTTGCAAGAATCTAAAATTGGCAGCTGCCTCATCATTCCTGAAAGGAGTCACAGGCTTGGCTGTGACCTGAGGCTGCTGAGGGAAGCATTGTCCTTAGCTGTACCTTCTGAGTAGTGAACGTCCTTCACATGAGGAAACAGCAGCAAAAGATGACGCATGATGATAATTAGCACATCTTTCAAGCAACATGAAGTGTCCTACAAACCCAAGGAGAACTAGAACACTGGTTTCTCCCACACATTTAATGAAACAACTACTGTTGAAGAGCCATTCAATCCAAGCCTGGAGACCTTTGAAACTGTAGACACATGTCCTTCCTCACCTCAGCACTTCTCCCTCAGGCAATGTCTATAGAGAACCATGGAGTCTGTGCTCCTTGGGTGTCTGTTGCACGGGACATATCAGTAAAACACAGTGTTTGGAGTTGAGGGGGATAAAAGAGATACAGGTTCAACTAAAGGCTATTTGCCTCAAACTTTTATTTGGTTTTGGTAAGCAAGACTTCCTTGATAAGAGCTATTGGAGGCCAATCATGCAAATAGTTATCACCATTTTCTAGTCTACAGTTCTTCCACTTACAGCACCTACTTTTGCTCTTCATGTCTCAATAAGTCTCCTCTGTTGAGCATTTCCATGTCTCTAAAACTAGTTTGGTCTCTCATAGAATAAATTTTCCTCCAGCTACAAGACTATTAGACTATTCCCTAATTTTGACATATATGCTGTTTCAGGCAGCAAACATCAAATATTACAGTTGCTGAGAGCACCTTTACCAGCCAAACTGCCCAAGCCTGCTCTCTGCAGAGCCTACCCAGGAAGGTTTCAGTGTACCAGCCTTTCTACTAGGGTTTGTTTCCTGATGCACACTCATTGTAATATCTATAATCTTCATCTGTATCAAGACATAGGAATATCCCAGGGAACTACAGAGTCATAATAGCATCTTTCTCAGTAGATCAGAGTTCCCATCTTTAGGGTATTTTTCATCTTCTAGCCCTGGAACATTTAGGGAACTCTTCTAAAACGTGATTACTGAATTTAGGGGAAGAATGAAGAGTGCTTAATTGCCTCTTTTTTTTAATTCCAGTAAATGCAGTGGGCCAGACTGTGCAGCAAGCAGTGGAGCAGGCCAAGGATGCTGGGCAGAAAGGTACAGCAATGCTTCTGTCATTCCAACAATGTCACCTTTGTGAAAGCCCCCCCAGCCCCTCCTCGTCCCACAGCTGGTGGGAAAGGGGAAGGTCTTGCAGTGATGCTACAATTACTTTTTTTTTTTTTCTGTTTTAAAAGCTCTTGACGAAGTCTACAAAGTTGCTGAAACTGGTGAAAAAGCTGTGAAAAATGTAGCAAATCAGGCAACTGCATGGGGCAAAAGCTTTGGACAGTGAACACAAAAATATATCACTACTGACAATTTTGTAAACAAGTTTCTACTACATGTATTCTTAAATAAAGAAAATACTTATACTCTACCTGACTGGCATGTAGGAATCTTTTGGTTACACACCTGAAATGACCATCACTGGGCTAGAAAGACTGGGTTATTTCAGCCAGCAGACAGCTAAAGCTGCCATTAATGCAGACAAACATTGCGTTTTTCTTATGAGGTAAGGGTTAACTTGGAGGAGCACAATGCAAAGTCCAGGCCTTGAGAGCTGTTCTCTCGCAAAGTCATGACTGTGCTTGTGCACATCTCAAGTTGAGAACCCAACTGCCACTTCCAGACCAGGTAAGTACCCCTTTCCTGTGACTGTACTTCTTGTCTTGTCTGTGACATTGCAATGAGCTATTGTGCTGAAGACTCCAGTGTATTTAAGGTATACATAACTACCATATAACAGCACTGTGGTACTCAGGCTACTAGTAGCAGCAGAACACAGCATTACGGAGGGCACTCAGCTTTGCCACCAGCTGCTCCACATGAGCTGCACCACTGGTACCACTTCAGCAGCTCTGTACAGCAAAGTGTTGATGAGCAATGCCTCACACAATATGGCAATGGAGTCACTTACCACAGCTGCAGAGCTGCTGAAAACAAAGATGGATAGTAATCAAGCAGGAGCTGAAAGAAAGAACTGAGCAAGCCTGGGCTAGGTTAAAAAAAAAACCAAAAAACATGAAACAACCTACAACCAACTACAACAACAACAAAAAAATCCAACAAAAATCTCAAGCAACAAAAACCCCACCCTGTGTGCACATGAGCTTAGAATGAGATCTTAAAATCTGATACTACTGACTCACCAATTACTCACAGAGTTAATTTAGAGGTCACTTACTTGGCATCTTGAAATGACAGAGAGAATTACTGTTGCTGCAACACCTCCTGATGGTGACAGCTGCCGTCAGTGAAAACAGGTGTAGTTCTGAGCTCTTTGCTGGGATTAAAAACTACTATTGTGCTTGCTCTGATGTATAATAAAGTATCTTGCATTTAAGAAGCTTGCAGGTGGCATGTAACCCTCAATACTGCAGTTATCCTTACAAATTCAATTGCAGCTGCAGAGCACTTACTGAGATGCTACTCACCACAAACTGGCTACATAATCAGCACAAAATGCTGCATGAGAGATGGCAAACATCCGCTGTGGTAAGGAAGTGTTTTGCTCCAGCTGGATGTGTTTTGCTTCAGCAGGGTTTCAAATCTAACCTCAGGTACTGACTAGCTTGCTGCTTGGTGGCATTTGGCATGTAATGGAATACATGCAGTGATAATGTTCTTGGCTGGAAGGTAAAACCTGCCTGAGGATGTGCATGTAAGGAGGGAAGCATTCCCTGAGAAGTTTGGTCTAGCACCTAGTTGAGTAACAGTTGTAGTAAAAAAAACCCATAAATATTTTTACCATTGCACCCCAGAGAGTGATTGCTTGCTTCAGCTGGGACTAAGGGCTAGCAAAAGGCTGGGGCTGCTTTACACCCAAGCCTCTAAACCTTAACTCATGGCAACTATGTAAAATGTTATCACTTTTCTTCTTCGTTGTTGTTGCCAAATCTTGAGAGGTATAGGCTACAAAATGGGACAAGGAACATGCAATTTTATTCTTTTTCTCAACTGTCTGATCATATTAAGACTGATCTCAACAATGCCCAGCACTGGTGTAGCTTTAATGTACAAGACCCTTCCAGAGCACGCTCTCACAAGGATCTGGGTTCACTGACACAGTTTAGTTCTTGTGTTTAGCTACAAGCAATGGGCAAATTGGCTGATGTGCTGTAATCTTGTCAGATTCCAATTGACAATATCTGCAAGAATCTCACCTCTGATCAAACGTACACCAAGCTCTTACACCTGCCCTTGGATATGCTCTGATTCATGTCTCCTGGGTCTCTTGAACAGAGGTCAGCAATCACTATAATCAAATTGGCTAAGGGGAAATTCCAGTTAACCTTAAGGACTCACCTCTGGGTTTGGCAAATGATGGCAGGTAGTGGATCTGCTTTCCTGCAAGGCATCCTGGGAAAAGAAGTGTTAAGGTGTGGGTGTGCAAGGAACAGAAGATGCTAATGAAGGGAGGAATTCAGGGGGTTAGCAGTTTTTGGCTTTTTTTTTTTTTTTTACTTCTTCCCTTCAAAGTGGATATGAAGCAGAAGACAGCCTAGTTAGCTCTCTAGGCAGGCTTCCTATATGCTCCAGTGCTGAGAAGGTCCCATTTTTCAGGGTTGCATAGCTAAACTAGAGGTGCCTTACTAGCTGGAGAGGAAATAAGGGGAGAGAGAACAACAGCAAATCAGCCAAGTCTCCTCACTGCTACTGCACTATGCTTTCCACATCTTCGCTGCTGGATAATGTAAGTAAGCTTTTAAGGTTCCTTTTCCTTTCAACAACTAATTTGTGAGTTTTCAGCCTCCAGGTTTTGGTGGGAGCAGGTTACAATTTGTCACAATTGAATTGTAAATATCTTGGCTTCATTTTACTAATGAATGTTTATGTAAAAACTGCACTGAAAAATATGATCCAAGATCCAGGTGTAGAGATCCACATGTTGATCACAGTAATTCTTTCATGCTCAAAGCATTCTCATTTCTTTTGAAAATAAATGCTAATGTACATATATGTGTATGCTGTACTTAAGTGCCTTGTAATACTTTTATAACCCTTGACATCGGGATATGTGATGTAGTAAGCCACTAATTAAATGCATCACCCAGGTTTATTGCTCTATGCCAGCTACCAGTATAGTTCTTCACACAAATTTCAGAGGACACAGTAAAGACTTGAAATGACTTACAAAATACATCCAACCCCAAGTTTTGCTGACAGGCAAGTTCAAGAGAAGGAGATCTGTATGAGTGAGCCCTGTGGGACAACTCAGAGACAGTACCTTATCAGCAGCCATGTAATGAATAAACAAGTGTGCTGTGAAGATTAACAGATGGATTGTAACTACAGAAAGCTATTGCATGAAATAGAAAACAGCCATACACCAGCATAGTAGGTTTGGAAAGGTCAACTTTTTTTAATAACTGCTCTTCTCTCCAGCTTATGTCATGCAGTTACAAAGTAGTTAGAAAAAAGCATGAGTTTCTGGGAGGGACTAGTTCTCTTAAAAAAAAAAAAATCATATTCATTACATAAATAACATCTGGCACTTCAAGGGGACTCCATGGGACAAAAGCCTTACTCTTTAAAAACTGTGCTTGATCCACTATTGTTTTGAGGTCCATTTTGTTGTACTTTACTATGTTCAAAATGTTCAAGACCTCTTCATGACAAAAAAAAAACCAAAAAAGCTGTGTGTGTTAAGACAGTAGGTTAAGTTTATAGCAGCAGTCTAGCTCCTCTATAGTTTGGCCAATGATTTCTGGGTTCAGTTTCCCTTTCGTTGTTCACTGAGGCAGTATCTAACTTTCAGAAAGCCTCCGAAAGGAGAAGACTGAAAAACAACTCCAAAAAAACTAAGAATGATTGCTGACCAAGTTCGGACTATCTCGTCTTTAAAAAAAAGGAAACTACTTATAGTCAGAATAGCAATGTAGATACCTGATTAAAAACAGAAGTCGCTCGATAGTTTCAGCTTATAAAAATATTATTCTGTCACCTCTGTATACTTCCTGGTGATAGTCAAGCTAGCTTGAACAAGCAATAAAGTCTTTTAGCAGCAGCACAGTTTAAAAAACAACCCACTGCCTAAAGAGAATCAGGCCTGAAGCTCTACTACAAATAAAAATTAGACCCCTATGAAAGTTAATCCCTGCTGGAGGCAATTCTTCCTTTGACAATGCCACAGCATTGATCATACGAGGCCTTACTGAAAGTGCTGAAGCCAAAATTACATCATTAAACGAAAGTGCATGAAGTAATAATGAGCTAAGAGCTCATCTAGTACAGTATCTGACCTGAAGTCGGAGAAGTGGCTCAGGTGGCAAAACCACTCTTTCATACATAAAATGTACCATTTTTTTTTTGTAGGCAAAATACCCAGAACGGCCCCCACAAGTGCAGATGAGCTGTTACCTTCAGATACATACTTGTGTACAATTTCCTAATCCAGGGATTTTTATTGTAAAAAAAATACTAGTTTGGGCTGAAACTAATTGAGAGTAGAATCCACTATAATGTCAGAAGAAAAGAGAATTTTGTGGTTACATGTAAACTTGTGATAAGCTTTCTCAAGAAGGTACATTAAGAGCAAGAGGGATGGAATACAAATAAGGAGCAGTGATGGCCAATTTATGTAAAGGTCAGGCCAGCCTCATTGTACACTTTGAAGACCTTCTCAATTGCATTGACATAGGCAGCTGTTCTCAGGTCCAGTCCCAGGTTGTACTTCATGGCAGTACGCATGATTTGCTGAAACAGAAGAGGTTAGATGTGATTTCTGCAAGCTTCTCAGAGGAACTAAACTAGAGAGTCTAAGGAGCTGCTAGATTGGTATCAGAGGTTTGGCTCTTGGTGAATCAACTCTAAAAGTTCCTGTTTCCCCTTGCCACTGAGAGCTGAAAGAAGAAAACCCTTCCCAGATTTTCCATTGCCTCTTTAGAGGTCTTGGATGAATGTGTACCTCAGATTCACATCTGAGGTAAGCCATATGTTTCAAATAGTCTTTGCCCTGCTAATTAAGAATGCTACATAGAGGGATTAATCTAAAATTGCTGATGGTAAAGTCAAGCATTCTTAGGTGTGTATCCTGGATAAGCCAACTACAAGAAGACAACTAAAAAACTTCTAATTACTACAGCTTCTGCTAGAAAATACTTCCTGATTTCATGTATTAGTTTCTAACATTCAATATAACCAGTTAAAGCTGGCTATGCCAGCACAGAGCAGAAATACCCCTTACTCACAGAGACTGCCATTATCATGAACAGGTTATCTACTCCTTTCATTGCAAAGAAATTCTGTACAACCCATTCAAAAACTGTTGTGAAGTTAATGTAAACTATTTTTTCCTGTAAGTGTATTTCCTACTTCAACACTTACCCGTGCAGAACGCTCCATTGTGTAAGCCAACCCAGAGTGGACAATGTCTTTCTCAGAGGCACCCTGCAACAACAGGGAATAAATCAGGATTTCATCTGCTGAGCACTACTCATGTATTAAGCACAATGACATGGCATGCCTTTCAGCTTCCATTGATACTGCATATCTTAACTGTGTGCTGTGCCAGGATCCCTCCCCTGTTTCTTGTTCTGCACCTCACTCTGCTGGTTTCATTTGAATGCATCTCCCCCCCCTTTCACCCTTCCTTTCAGTGAACAATCTACCCTTACCCATCTATTTTCACATTATTCCTACAGATTACTCCCTCCACCTCAAGGCTAGTTCATTGTTCTATGGATGAGAAGCTTCTTTATCTCCAATTGTTCTTGTGATCTTCTTCTGAACTCTTTCCACATCTACATTATTTGGAGACACAAAGACCTAACCTGCACCTAGTATTCGGAAGGCAGGCATGCTTTGGATTTATGCTGCGGCATTGTTAGCCAGTCTTACTCTTTTTCCCTTCAAAACAGTTTCTAACACTGGATCTGCTTTTTTATTGCTATGGATTTTTAAGCTTGCATTTTGTCACTACCACCAGATCTTCCATGTGAATGTGAACACATGAGCTAACAATCCATCATTTTATATGGAAATTTATCACGTATTGCTACACATTAGATAATGAATTTTACCTGATATTTCTTTGCCCATTAACTCAGCCTTAAAAAATATTGCAATTATTTCTCAGCCAGCTCTTGTCTTTATCGTCCTGGTGTTAATGGAACAGTGTATCCCATTGTGTGTTGTGTGGGATCTTGCTGAAAATAGTTAGGAAATCTAGGCAAACTATATCAACAACGTCTCCAAAACAAACATTCTGGGCATGTTTGAGGCAGTATTTCCCACTACAAAAGTTCCACAGACTTCAATAGCTAGAGTTCAAAGAAATCACAGAATCTATGTATTTATCAGCCAGCAGAAATGTCAAGTATTTCATAACAAACAAAAGCATAAAGAAAAAACACAGGGTTTGAAGTTTTCCTTACTGGCCTGCAAAAACTATCATTACCTGCATCTTCCATGGTAAAAAACAAAACAACCTCACACGATTTTTCTAAACAATGGAGACCATCTGTTGCTCTGAAAAACTCCAGTATATCAAAAGTAACATCCAACCTAACGCTAGTTACAAATATAAAATGTATCTCTAGTAAAACTATAGCTTTTTAACAATATTGGAGGTAGTTTGCATGGGCTCAAGAAAAAGAAAACCAGCAAGCTTCCAGTGTTCCTGAGCAGTCCAGATTATTTGCTTGCTGCATTTGTTTGGCCATCAGGCTAACTATATACTGATGCTTTGCCTGGGGCAAAAACCTACATGACAGCTACAATATTAAAATTCAGATTGCAATTATAACATCAGAATACAGCTACAAAAAACCCCAGCAACAACTACTTACTGATATCCTGTCTTGAAATTCTGCTGTAGGCACAACTGGAATAGTTCCACCATGTTTCCCAAATTTTCTTTCCAAGCTTTCCTGGACAGACACTAGAAAGGAAAAAAAGCTGAGGCAAGGAAAGGAAGGTGTTCCTTAACAAAGGAGGCGATCCCAGAACTTTAAGCATTCAATGGCCTGAAATGCAGACTACAGACACTGGAGGAAAAGGGAGTCACCTTGATTTTGTTTCTAAGAGAAGGGAAAGATTTTTTTTCCGTTTTTATGGGTGAATGCCTCAAACATTAGTAGCAATATTGCTAACAGAGCAGTCATAGAGCAGGCAACCATGGATTTCCTGATCCCATATTGCTAACCATATAAAGCTGACAGAGCAAACTGGATTAACTTCCCTACTTCAAGAAGTACTTTGTCTAATGCTTTAAAGTTAAATGGATCAGTTATCCCCCATTGTGCTTTGCATATACACCACTTGCTAAGAAAAAAGCTCATGTGGAGTTTTAGTTTTTAACTGAGGTGAGGTTTTTTTTTACTCTGGTATTTTAAACTGATATTTATTTCATCTTAATTCTTGAAATTCGATTAGTATGGTTTCCTAAATAACATCTCAGAGTACTTCAAAGGACACAGCCTTGACGTTAAGAAAGAAATTAGAATTGCCTTAACCCTCAACCACTTTAGAAATAACTTGAAAGGTATTATTTATTAAAAAAGGTTATATTCAAAAACATTCAGATGTATGTTTTGTCAAGTCCAGTGTCTCAAGACTCTCATATTCTTCACAGAACATTGTTTAAGATGGAGGAATATCCTGCAGTTCTCCATTAAGTTGCTTCTCTCTAAGTAATTATATTGTAGCCCAGAAACTGGGAAACACAGAGTGACCCTAAGTGGAGCTGTAGGCCATAAGCAGATTTTTACAGCATCTGTACCAATTATATTACTGCCCTTTATAGAAAGCCTCTATTTCGGTGCTACCTACTGGAACTTTGAATACCTCTGAAATACCAAGTGTACAGCTGAAAAGTTTATTAATAAGTAATAAACATTCCACACAAGTGGTTTGCATTCAGTATATTCACAAAACTGAGGAAAGCATCAGTGAATGAATTAAAAGATAACTGAAAAAGCATGTGTTTAACTTCAGTCATTAGTGTTGCAAGTCAGCTACCCTATCGAATCTTTCCTACTCTTCAGTATGCAGCAATAATAGGCCTAAGGGAAACTGCAGTGAATTTAAAATAGTTCTGTATTAATTTATCCCACATTTGGTGTTTGCTACTCCAATCTACTACACAACAGTGAGCAAAAGCAGAACTGGGCACTTACTGAGCAAGTGGTAGTTTGAGTCCCTTTCATATTTAAAAGTCAAGCGTCCATAACTGACGTGGTTCAAGTTTTTCAGCCATTCAAAATAGGAAACTGTTACACCACCAGCATTCAGGTAAAGATCCTGCATAGAAATAGCCAATGTTTTGAACTGTGACCACGTGACAGACAGCTCTATTGTTATATGTAAAAGCAAACAGAAGTATTACGTACAAAGTACTAGTTTCAACTACAGTACGGGAGACGAGCCAGTTGTTACTCTTACATGACAACAGTTATTCTGCAGTCCAGAAATTACTTCTACTGATTTAAAAGATAATTTGACTTTAGAACACGTGAAGTTCAGGTGTGCATGACTGACTTTCTTCTATTTTAGCCTAAGTTTTTAATCAAGAAAATTACATTTACTCTATACAATCTGCAATACACAGTTCTGTGTCTGTACCACCCAGAGACACAATGTTCACCAACTGGTCAGTGTATTTATCCTGTCTTCTTCCTTTGCTTAGTGGACAATTTAGTTGAGCAATTGTCAGCTAATCCTCCAAAACACAGAAGTACAGAATTAAGAACTAATTGTGTCAACTGATTGTTCTCTCTTCTAAATATGTAGCCTTCATGGAATGCTTGCTACAATACTACCCTTGCAATGAAAATCAAAGCTCATAATGGAACCTTACAGGAATAACCATGATATTGCGCTCCAGGAAGATTTTGTCAGCTTCAGGAGTTGTAGGCCCATTGGCACCTTCAGCAATAATCTGAAAGGAATCACAGCAGAATAACTCAGAGGTACACCTTTGTTTTCATAGAATCATAGAATGGTAGGGGTTGGAAGGCCATGCTAATTATTGAATACTACTACTTAAGTGACCCTTCTGTATTTTTTGTTTACATTTGAACTCCCCAACTTACTTTTGCTTTAACCTTGTGAGCATTAGCCTTAGTCAACTGTTTCTCGCTGGCAGCAGGGATGAGAATGTCACAATCTATTTCCAGAATACTGCCCTCAAGTTTCTCTGCTTTAGGGAAGCCCATGATTGTCCCATGTTGCTGTTTGAAGAAGAAGAAAAAAAACAGGGTGGTTTTAGTGTGTGTGTGCTTGTATGACTTCCTTTCCTTCTTCTAACTTTCAAAAAAGAAAGAAGAGAGAAGCAACAGTGCTAGAAAGACAAACACATAACATAATTCCTATATTTGCTTAATTTGGGCACAAAAAGCAAGCTACAAAGCTTGCATAGCAGTCAAAGTTCACTTGACTGAGTAACTGCACTCTGGCCAAAGACACTGATAATCATTTGGGGCCCTAGAGCATTTAAAAAAACAGTCCCTCTGTTAAAATACTGTTAAAAAACCTGGTAAAATACATGGCAAATGCAATGGTTTTCAAACAAATGACCCACCAGTCTGCTACACACAGGACAAGCTGCATCACCTAAGATTCGGAAGTACCATTTTAAAACTCAGAGTTATGATGATAGCCTTTGTTTAGTGACAGAATCTTTACATTCTTTTGAGAAGAAGAATGATAAAGACATTCAGGTACTCCCTATGTAAATGAAGACACATCAAATAAGCCCCAAATAAGAGTTTTTAAGTAGAAGATTCTATTTTTGAGCCTGTGAACTGTCCCCTCAAGTCTGCTTCACTTGGAAACTGAAAAAAAATACTATATCCAGTTTTCATTATAAACTACATGCTCCAATCACGTTGCTTTCATTTATTTATTTATTACATGTCCATTTGCCTGTGATTCTCAGACAGGAATCCTTTAGGAGCCTCCTTGCCCTGATTTCTTGTGACACCCTTCCTAGCTCAGTCTTAAAGTGCAAAATAATAATGAACTCCAGTTCTGAAACCGAAGTAACTGGCCTGCAAATGTGCAAGCCCTTGCACTTTTCTGAGTCATCTGAGTCAGGTCAAAGAGTAAAAAAAAAAAAAGTTCCACCTGTATTCATATTGGAGATAAGGAGACAGACAGAAGAATGTACTCCTTAAGCCGTTTTGTAAGTACTGATTGCAGCACGATTTCAATATCACAAATTAACACCAGGCTACAGTCATCCTGTGTACTTGCAAAGCTGACAAAATTAGAAACCTTTTTTTGCTCGGCTAAGTTTCATACCAATTTGTAATCTTCTAGTTCCTTTGGGTCAATCCCATCAGGATTCCAGATAGAACCATTAAACTCTCCAACGGCGACGCATTTTGCTCCAAAACGATGCAAGTATCTCATAGAATGCAAGCCCACGTTACCAAATCCCTGCAGGTGGAAAGAGAAAGGGAAAAGTAGTCAACTCTTCAGCTGAAATGACAATTCCTGCTAAGGCTTATGTAGCTCTGGATAGTTACAAACAGTTCTTCATCTATTGGTGTACCTTGATGTAAGATGATGTGTATAGGAAAGATGGGAAGAAATCTACAGGCATTCTGTTCTAGTCTGAATAGCATTGCAGAAATAATACGTTGTGCCAATAATGCAGAGTTGTGTTAAATTTTTCATACTGGAAATACAGATGCATTAATTCCACTATGAAAGTGTCAAACCATGACATTTATTAATATAGGAACACTTTGAGTATCTGTTTTATAACTAGTGCTGTTTTAAAGGGATTAAGAGTTTTCTGTATCGCTATTTAATGGTTTGGTTAACCCACCATTGAGTAAAGAGGCTTACAAATGTAAAAACACATCCCCCAATGGAAAGCATTAAACAAGAATCTCATTATTTCTTCACAATAAAACATACAAAATAGTAAGGAGCTATGTGGTTTCTAACCCATTTCTGAAGTGATCCTGTATAAAATAAATTGCCTGAATTTATATTTCAATAATCTTGCATTTCATTAGCATGTTTTACATCCTTACAGCTGTAGAAAACCTATTTCCATACTATTATTCCACATTCTGGAAATGAAGAAATATGCAAGGCAGACCAAAAGGCCGCATGATCTATGTTAAAAATTTGTAGTAAGATTCTACACTGGAAAAAAGCTGAATATATAACTCTTGTATTACATAGCTCCATTATCTGTAGGATATTTGTATTAGAAGCAAACTTTGATACAACGGTTTGTCACACGCTAAGTCTCTTTGCAATGCTGCATCCTTGTTTTTCTACAAAAAATCTTTAGCTATTCTTATGGACATATTTTCAGCCTAAGTTATGCTTAAGTGCCTGTTGGTTAGCCCTTTGCCAGGCTTGAAAATGCCAAAGTGCAGGGAGATGAGTGTGCTGCTGGGTCTGGGCAGGGCAGAGACGTTTGTTTCAGCACACTGGTTAACTAGAGCACAGCTTGGTGGTTATAATTACTATGCTATTTCTAACAGACAGTGCATTGGTACTGAAAACAACAAAACAAAGCAATCTCTCAAATCCTCCATTTAACATACTGTTCAAAGTTGAATGGAGCAAGTTATTTCTTTGAAGTTTTAAGAATAAGAATGAATGAAAAACAACGCCACCCCCAGTTCAACTACATAAGCCTTGAAGTCTTATGATCACCACAAATGTATGTCCAACACTATGAATTTAGGATAAGTTACTGGTTTCTCCTTTTTCAACTGCTCATTCCAGGGTGGAACAAAAACACAAGCCCAAATTACTTTTCCTCCTCATTTTTTTTTATTACTAAACAGTGCAACAAATTTTGTGTAGACAAAAACAAGTGTTATAGCTCACTAAGAAGTGTGCGATGCCTTAAAGAGCTCCTGTAATAGTATTTCACTTTGTTTTTTTCCAGCCTATGTTTATAAAGACTGAGGATTTGGCTTTGTGCTTGTAAAGCAAGAACAAAAGTTCAGTCTTCAAAAAACAGTCCAAAATAAAAGGGCACCCATTTCCCGAAAACTATTTCTAAACTTTGAGTGTAAAGGTTAACTTGGAAGTTGTAAAACTCTAACAGGATCTATTGCTACAGCTTTTTGTAAAAGCAGCTCTACTGGAAGTTTCTTTACTACCTTTCCCCCTATGGTTGAAGGAAAAAAGTTACCTGAACAGCAAAGGTTTTATCCCCAAATCCAGGAGTCATTCCTAATATACTCATATAGGATGCTTCATTGATGAAATTTTCAATTCCATGGAAAAGACCACGACCAGTTGCAGATACACGTCCATGGATGCCCCCCTGGCTGATAGGTTTACCAGTTACACAGGCATGTGCATTAATATCCTGTAAAACAGTGAAGGATTTGTGAGCTATGGGATTAATCAAAACTCAGCTGGAACATGGAATTTTTGTACAGAGTCAGAACATGATATTGCTGACACACATTTGTTTCATAAAGATGATTTTCTTCCTCACTTTGTGTTAACAACCTTCTCAGAAGTATTCTAGTAGATGTCAGAAAAGCTGCATAATGCTATATTGCATACACTCTGTAATTTTTTTGTTGTATTTCAGTGTATATATTAACTTCAGTCTGTGCTCAGTTAATTATGGTGAGTTCTAAGTTGCACTGTTAGCAAAAATCAGACCTTTGAAAAATCAAAGAGCTCTGAGGGTTACACACCCCAAAATTAGCTCTTAAGACAACCATAATTTCCACCTTTATTCTTGACCCTTTAATATTTTAAAGGGCTCAAACATGTCTTTGGACTGTTTTTTAATCATCTTTAAACAGCATTTAGTGTTCCTTTATAGCAAATTGAATTATTTTGAGATGACAACACAGGCCCAGCACCCACCTATTGTCAGAGCACAGGGATAGTTGATCTCAGAGGAGAATCTACAGTACAAAGGTCACATGTAAAAAGTTAGATAAGCATTTACCACTTTTATTCAAAAAAGTAACATACACAACCAAGCCTCCATCCTTAATTTGGGGGCAATAAAACTCAATTTTCCATATGCTAGACAGCCAAGAAAAAATAAACAATTTAAAAGCAGAGTTAATTTTTCAAACTGAAATTAATCACGTGAAAGAACTTCTTCCAAACTAAACACTGTTTGGGCCTTCCTCTTCTGTCACCACTGGTTCCCATGCTCCCACACCCTGGGAAGCACAGTCACACAGTGGCTTGGCCTCCAACACAAGTAAAAGAATGGGGATGAAAGGGAATCCATTTAAGTGAGTCTGCCAGCAGCCGGATGGGTTTCTATTCCACCAGGCATATATTCACTGGAAGGCTCCCTGCTCTCCATCACTCCTGCCAAACACATTTGCATGCCTGTGGCATGAGTGTAAGATGCTTGGTGAGAGGAAGGAAAGAGCAGACAAAAGTAGGTGGAGGGAGAATGCCAGGAGAGGAACAGAGCCATAATGGAAACAAAAGCTATATATTGGTTGAAAATGATAGTGAGTTAACACATAAAGGCAGTCCTTTAAAAACAGCAAGAACAGCTGGGTTTGCCACAAAATTCCTAATTCAGTTTCTCAAAACATAGCTGTGCTGCTCTCATTAAGCTGTCTGCTCCCTCTGGTGGCATATCAACTGTAAAGAAGATCTCTGGTGGTGGTTTGCTGGGAACAGCTTGGCCTGGTGTTTTGATGTATTTTTAAGTTTTCTTTCTGTTTCAGATTGAAACTGTATTTTAGCCCTTGTGCATTCACAAAGAAGGCTGCATGTTTTATAAATACTTGATGAAATACAGTCTCCCATCATACTGAAAGAATGTTTGTATTCAAGTCCCTTCACATGTCCCAAAAGTCATCTGGAAGTGTCAGGAAGTACAGAAGAATGGAAAGGATGAATTTGCTCAAAATCTTTAGCCATATATAATTCAGTGATCCAGCAACTTGAGAGATTTCCTGGAACAGTTAACATGGTAGTTATTAAAGATTTGCATGGTTTGTCAAGCAAACGGAGTATATGAGGTGAGGGAAGGTCTGGGTCTTCAAGTCGCATATATACAAACCACAATGGGTGCCAAAGTCCTAAAAACTTTGGGTTTAAATCAATCAAGGAAAAAAACCAACCCAAACTTCAACACATTTTGGGCCAAAAAAAAAAAAGACCATGGCTTTTAATAAGAAGCTTGTAAAACAAGTTATGGCTAGCACTGGGGACTTCTATATTAATCTATGAATTTAGTTGGTACTTCTGCTCATTTCTTAACTACTTTTCACACTGCAATAATATTCTCCTTTTCTTTCCAGCTTCCTGGCTCTGGAAGTTAGGTTTCAAACAGACTTCTCTAGTCTGTTTTTTATTTATTAATTGACTTTTCCTTCGCACTTCAAGCTCCCTGAACACATCTCTGCAACCACACTGACTCATCAAGTCTGTAGATTTCTCAGATCCCTCACACAGAAGAGTTATCTTTTCACTCAGTTGAACATAGTCCCTCACATAGGTTCCAGCTGCTGTCTGAAATATGGCTAGTTTCACTTCTGTTCTATGGTCATTTTCTGCTCTCAGTTGCTTTCCCTTTTCCCATGGTCAGTTTTATACACTTGTTATTGCTTAATCACCTTTTTGTTCTTGGTATCTCAGCCAGATGTTTATGGAAACATCTTCCTCTACAACTTGGTTTTGACAGATTATTCCACTTCTTCACAGCCTTGCCAGTTCTCACCTTCCTTCTCTATACCCTTTAATTCTCCACAGTAGCCGTTACGTTCCATTATTGGCTACCATTCTCTCTTCCATGTACAAACAAGCAACCCAACAAAATTAAGTGATTTAATTTCTTTCCTTAGAATCATTTTTAATTAACTTTTCAATTAACTTTTGGAAAAATTCATCTAAATCCTCTCAGGTTTTTTTTTATTCTTCAAGAATAAGACACTGCCATGCAGACAGAGAGAAATGTTGTAGCATGAGAGAATGCTGCTGTAGCATAATTTAAATTCCTTTTTTATCCTCAGTAGCTGTTGGTTTGCTTTGTCATTGAGCTGTGTGTAACTATACAACAAGCTGAGATGACGAAAGTGGAAAGAACTGCTATTTCAAAATCTTCTGTATTAGTGTTCAGTTTTTTATCTATTAAAAAACCTGAAGCTTCTGTATATGAACAAATATAGCAAATCTTAAAGCAGGTCAAGTGCTGTAAGCCTTTCATGTCAGTCATAAGGTAACAATGCTGTTGTATTAGACTGAAATGTACATTTTGATGCAATGAGATAAATGTTAAAAGACTTAAAATGCTTTGAGGTATTGGGGTTTTTTAAAATGTTGGAATTTTAATTGATGACTGAGGGAGCAAGTTGCCACTCTCCATGTTGAAGTCTTTTTGAAGTCATAATTTTGACTTTTTATCAGGCTTCAAGATTTAGGTGAGTAAGCTTAGGTGAATAACAAAAAGCAAGTGATGTTTTATAGCGATATCCCTATCTAACAGACAGCTCTGTGTAAAAAAGTAATTTAACTCAACTAATCAGCATTTCACAGTCTGCTTCTCAAGTATTCCTTTTTCTTCCTCATAAGATACCTTAGACTGTGTTTCAGCTCTGGAATATCCTGTGCCACCCCATCCTTGTATTGCTAAAGGTGTCAGCACAAGTATTCTGCCAAGGCACTGTCTCGGGAAAGCAAGGCACATCTGAGACATGCCAGAGAGAAATACATGTTGGGTGGCTCTAATGCCTTATCACTGGGGGTGTATGCTCTGCTGTATTTCTGAGGAACTGTTGGAAGAGACTGCAGAAAGTGAAAAGGAAGAGTCCTTCCAATTCAAAAGGAGCTGGGACAGGCAAACACGCAGTGGCAAGACTCCTTAGCAAAGTACGACCTGCTAGAGTAGTAGAAACGACATCTGAAAGAGAAGCTAGAAAGTTTGGGTAGCATAGACAGTAGAGACTTAAGAAATTACTTGTCCATAATACATTTTCTTTTTGTATCAAAAGTAGACAACAGAAGTGTTTGGTCTACAGTCATATTTTGGTATAGTCCAAACAGATAAAAATAACCTCAGCAACATAAGGACAAAGGCCAAATTAAGGGCTATAATTAAAACCTAGTTTTTTAAATCTCTTTTTTTTTTTTTCTTGCCTTCTGGGCAATAAATTACATCAGTGCCCTTTTGTTTTACATTTCAGATAATTTGCTGAAGTCTACACCAATTATTTGTCACTTTTAAGGGACTTCAGAGAACTTTAATATTTTTACAGGTTCTACGAATACTGCAAACTTAATTTACACGGTCTCCTCCATTCACAAGACCACGAGCATTTATTTAATAACACTTGCAAATGTAAGAGTTTGCAACAGAAAGACTTCAGTACTTTCAGAATATACCATTATGAACTAATTGTTTAAACAACTTAAAACTGGTAATTATAGTACTAACAAAAAACAGAGGGAAATGGTAGAAATAGAAACCAATGTTAGACATTGTATTTGCTTTTTGCTGAGTAGTTGCAATCAGTATTGTAGAAGACTTAAGCTATCGTTTCAGACTTCAGCCTAGCATAAAAACATGTCATGGTTTAGCAAGGAGTTGTTTTTGCTTAGTAACTGGGGGAGCAGGTTGCAGTGAAGACCCGGTAAAGAGTTTTTGGACTCTCCCCCAGCTCCTGGGTTCAGACCCACCCCCCGGCCCGGCTGGGCCAATCTGGCACCTCTGTGATCACTGTTTGGGGACGGGAATTTGAAGTGCTTGGCAGGAGGTGTAAGGGTGGTACAAGATGGAGGTGA
>WBNH01009183.1:84329-99690 GCA_013401255.1 Urocolius indicus | reverse complement strand
CCTCTTCATCTCTGTACCATTCTGTGTTGTTTGTTTTGAGGTTTTATGCTTTAGTTGGTATTAAATTATTTTCTGTTTTCTTCCCCTGGTCTGTTTTGTCCTGGACCTTAAGTGGCAGTTAAGCTCTCCCTGCCCTTTAGCAATCCTTAAGTCTTTGGTACTTGAGGTTAATCCTGGGGTCTTTTGTTCCCTGATGGGCCTAAACCACAACAAAACATTAACCTTAAAGCTATTTTTCCTTACCTGTATCCTAAAAGCCTGACACCAATTAGGATGTTATAGTTTGCAAGAATATATTTAGGTCCACATAATTTAATAAAATTAAATGATTAAGCAGCATGATAATAAGTTTCTAGATAAAAGGATTTCTGCCAAGACCAAGAAAGCTTTTTTTGAAGTAGTTCAAAGCCTCTGCTTAAAACTTACATAGTGTCCTATGGTACTGGCATAGGTGTCAGCAATCCAGGACATCTCCCTCTCCCCTGTGCTCATATCAGGAGCAGGCACATCAACACCAGGTCCTGTTAGCAACAGCAAAAACAGCTTTTAAGGATCAAACATGAATACTTATCTTCAACTAGTATTCCCTTGGGAACTGTGCAGGCCTTGGCAGAGAAGAGTTGTCCCCCTGTTTAGTCTTCGGTTTATCATGTAAGCAACAGATTCTTCTGGATTCATTTCAGTTTTAGATGCTGTATCACACATTCATACAATAGTGTCAAAACCTCCAACCTTTCACACAAGCCATCCAGTAAAAAGAAGATCAATTTGTCAATAAAAAGTTAGACTAAGATAATGCATCAAAAGCATATTTATGTTTTTCTGATGAACATTGCCGTAACAGCAAGGGCACTATCTAGGTATGATTTCTATATACTGTGATGTTGTTTTGCATTAGAATTTCCTTTTTTATTTTGTGTTTAAAAATTGAAGATAGGCTGTGCTGCATTGTACCGCATGCATCTGATTTTACTGCTTACTTCAGGGAGACATTACTCTTTTTTTGATGAAATAAACCTTTGAAAGAACTTTCACACATTTGTTGTAATAAAATCAAATTCTGGGTTTTGTACAGAACTAAAAATATCATTTGCCCAACCTATTTAAGATCAGAGGGACCATTTTTTTAAAAATATTTTTAAAAGGTTTGTGAAAGCTGAATGGTACCAACCATTGAGCCAAAACGGAAGACAAAATTAAACCATTTTAATTGTCACTGAACTAACAATCACTATAGCTGGCATAGCGTATATTATTACCCTCATCACATGTAACATCAGTAAGTGTGTTTATACAGAAGCATAATTTGGATGAGAAACACTCTGGCTGGAAAAGCAGATGACAAATGTTCTGTCTGAAGAGCAAGAAAGCGCAGATAAATTGAAACGCTTTCCCAGAGGCAGTTAAGACACCAGC
This sequence comes from Urocolius indicus, assembly GCA_013401255.1. Classification (NCBI taxonomy): domain Eukaryota; kingdom Metazoa; phylum Chordata; class Aves; order Coliiformes; family Coliidae; genus Urocolius; species Urocolius indicus. The sequence goes on along the minus strand of WBNH01009183.1, from coordinate 98,274 downwards.
AATAGGTGATAGACCTTTAACTAGTTACATGCCTTATTATACACTTAAACAAGAACCTCTTCTAGGTAAAGATCTTTCATTTAATTACAAGTTGATACAGTAACATACAGGTTTTCCAGAGAAGACTTCCAGATAGCAGCTCCAGACAGCAAACTATCAGAGCAACTCACAGTTTCTGAATGAAACGCCTGCTAACATTACAGAAGCTCAGGTTCTGTTACCACAGGCACCTATGCTTCTTGCCTATTCTCCTCTTGTAGCCTGTGGTTGCCATGGGTAAAGCCATCAACTTCCTCTGGGGTGGATCTTCTATTTCCTTCCTCTGTTTCCTCAAATATCTGCCAAAAGCCTCAACTGAGACTGAAGGAACCAGAGTGAAGTTTGATACTGGAGATTAAAATTGCAATAAACTTGGTCATAATTCCATAATCTACCTCTAAGAGAAATTTTATTATCTTTGGATCCTGGGAGCTCAGCTTTCTTGACTTTTCATAGCAGAACAGCCACCAGAAAAAGTTAATACACAGTTCCCTTTAAAATGCACTAAGATGCAATGACTCAATTCTTCATGGTCGTTTGCAAAGTTCCACACTCAACTAATTTACAGCTTTCAAAAATACAGTTATTTAAGAATACTATGCTGCCAAAGTGCAGTAAATGAGATGCTTCAATTTTAATAGTAAAATTGCACAACATACCAATAAATCCCTTTTTTGCCAGCTCCATGGTAAACCTTCTTGTGATCTTTTCCAATTCATTATCCTACAGAGAAAATGCAATAAATACCACAAGAAATCATTAGTGTTTACGAATATTTGCTAGAACTTGTACCCAAGCATAAACAGATGGCATTTTCTTTCAGAAGAAATGATGATTCATATATTTATATAATTTCTATGCCACTCCCTAACAGACCTTTCGTATTCAGGCAGCACAAGGAAACATTCAACTTTCTTTCTGTACATTCTGATCCACCACAAGTCAGGAGTGTGGCACACACGGAACCATGTGTGCTTCTAGCAGAGACTTCCACCGAACAAATCTGATACCCTGAGAAATTTATAACCAGCCACAGCAATAGCTGGCCTGACAGCTGTGCAATCAACACAGTTGAATGACTTCACACAAATCCTTACAGAAGTTTTGAACTTAGACTATCTGTTACGTATTCCAGTTTTCCTTTCTGTATTAGTTACTTTAATTAGGACAAGAAGGCAAGGCTGCAGCAAACCTTTCATAAAGCAAGTTAGTTATTCACACTGGAACACTGCATAGAAAGCTTTAATGGAGCATAAAACTATTTGTCAAAATAAACAAGAACATTAACTTTTTTCTAAGAGTAATTTAATTTAAAACTTTTATTAGCAGTATCAAATTTACAAAGATCAGGTTCCAAATTACTGGTAGTCTCCTGACTTCTCTTCTTAAAGTATTAATAACTGAAGTATTCGTTGTCTGAAACACAGACCTTCAAAAAATTCTTTTTAAGTGGTCAATAGTGCCCTTATAAGATCTTTTTTTAACTGGCTGGCTTCAGTACTGCAGATAACTGAATTTTTATCTATGATTAAGCTTACTGTGTAGGTCTTGGGATTGATCTTGACACCAGCCTTTGCCCCACCAAATGGCACATCTACAAGAATGCAAAGGAAAATAATTTTACTTTTTCAACAATAAAGTCAGAACACATGAGTAATATGTGTCAGTAATTATATCTTTGATTTTAGCAGGGAATTTGGTTTTGCCACATTTAGGGCTTCATAAGCATAAGCTACAGTCTGATTTAGGTACTCCTATAAAAATGGGAAATCTTTCAAGGGCAGCTTGAAAACAATCTTTGAAACCCCAAAGTTTATGATTTAAATTTTCCATGCTTCAAGCTCTTGTACTTGACACTTGTAGGTACAACAATTTTTACAGATTACATTTTACTCATTTAGCTCAAATGTTTTACTTTGGAAGTCCTAACTGAAGTGTTTCTATATACATTAAGGAAGTATTTTGTTTCCTTACACATTTCTGTATATTATGATATACAGATTCCCTCTAAAGGCTCCTACAATTTAGCATCTGTGTATGAATTATTATTCTTTATAACCTATAAAGGAATTTTATCCTTCTCTCTCCACAGTTCCCTTTCCTGAATCCTTTACAGCACCTCTCTATTCCCCCTAGAATTAGTCTCTTCCTAAATCCAAGTTTGTCATACCCTGAGTTCAAGATGCAGTACTTGTATGGGAGGGGGCAGTACCTAGTAGAATTTGGACTTTTCAAATGAAAATGTAGCTTTATTCAAGTATCTACATAAAAGCAGAGGGAATATGTAGTATTATTATTATTATTTTGTTGGTTATATATTTTTCCCATCTTGCTAGAGATTTTAGTCACAGATTAGTGTTGAAAACTTTTCTGTATAGTACATCAGTACTGACTGAATTTAAAGATTGTATCCTTGCTTGAAAAATTGCCACTTACCAACCACAGCACACTTGTATGTCATTAGAGATGCTAAGGCTTTCACTTCATCCACACTAACATCCAAACTGTAACGAATACCTGCAAAAGAGACATGAAGAAAAAAAAGGAATTCACTGAACAAGTTCAAAAGTACTTATAAATTGGGAAGGTTAATTCAACACCAGCCATCTATAACATGCAACTATGTACTGTATCAACCTATTTGCTTTAAGACTTACAGAACAATTCCCCATTCTCCTACTTAAATATCTGTCTTTTACTTGGCACATTCAAGACTTCAGTAATTCTCTATTAAGTAGTTTAACAGCAGCACTTAACCTTAAAATACAAGTGAATATTCCTCAGGAGAAAGACGAAACAAGCTGATAGTCAACTAGAATTTTCAAGAGGCTGATAAAACTCATCAGCATTCCTAAAGATCTTTAGCTTTGGACTTCATTCATTGTATATACAAGACAAGTTCTGTTCAGGAACAATGCTAATCAGTATAGGTTATAATCAAGATATATTTTCTAGAGTAATACAAGCTCCTGCTAAGTTGCAACAAATTGCCTGAAGTTCAACAAAACCATACATAGCTTCAGGGCTCTGGCTGCTAGGCACAGCCACAAACAGAAAGCAGCAAGCCACTCTGCTAATTCTTCAAAACATTTTGATGGAGTAACTTTACCCCAGCGAGTCTGTGTGACCAGGCCACTCATCCCACATCCTTGTGGAAGCCAGTCCACACCTGCATTCCTTGCTCTGAGCCATTCAGTAGAACAGCAAGTGTCAGCTCACATGTGGTCCAGATGCAAATTCAAACTGTTGTGGCCTGACAGTGGCTCTGATGGAAAATGAGTGATCCTAGTCTTCACGACAGTTCAAAACTGGGTGGAAAATAATTACACAAAGGTAGGGAAATCTCTCATATGTCTGACTCTTACCAGTTTTCTAAAACAATGAGTTGTAACTATCCAATAAACTGATCAAACTCAAAGTTAAAACTCCTTTTTTCTAGAGGTAGTTGCAGAGTAGAGCATGCTTAACCAAATTGATAGGGCGCTTATACAGAACTACACAAGCCTAAACATGATGTTTAAGATTAATACAGTGCCCAAAATCATGTGGCCACTGAAAAAAAAGAAAAACAAACCCCAACCCTACATCCACATCTTCTATCCAAGCCTCTCCTACCTCCCTAAGCATATAACAGAGCCATGAAGAATTTATCCCCACCTTTGCTCCCCAAATCCTCAGCTGTGGCTTGTGCCAAGTTGCATGGTTGTTTGTAGCAGGCACAGACTGTTTTTCAGATGCATGACAAATTTCCTATTATGTAAAGAGATGACCATATTCAGGTCCCCAGGAGTGTAAAAGCTGCTATGAAAGCCATTCCTGAATGCTCTGGAAATAGTCCCAGATTCAAAGGAACTGAGTGCCACTCAAATGAAGCTGAGGGCCAAGTGCTGCTTTATGTGAGTTCAATCACTGAAAGAAAGTACCATGCCTCGGCAGGAGAGAATTCAAATTTAGTGTGTGTAGGGGGGAAAAGTGGTCTCCAAACCCAAACTAATTAGTTCCTGACTTAGGTAGCTGTAAGGTGTTCATGTCTGGGCTTTAAAGAACGTTTTCATAGGTAGTAATATTCAAAATTTAAGCAAGAGACCAAAGTTACAGCATAGGTGGGGTTTCCAGCATGTCTCACTCTGACCCTTCAGAGGAGCTGTTATCATTCTGTCAAGCCCCGAGCAAGAGAAAACACCACCTATGGCACTGACTGTCCTGTCTGGGGACATTGTTCCCTCTTGGCTGAGCAGGTACTCTGATCTCATTTGAGCATTACTCAAGCCAGCCAAGTCCAAAGCCACAATCTGTGCTGGGCAGAAATGAACTCTGCCCCTCCACCCCCAGCTGAACTAGATCAGTGCGTATTTACTCAACTCATTTATTCAAACCTCTGTTGCATACACAAAGCAGTTTTGCTGTAACTATATTCCTACAGGCACAAAAAATACTGGTTATTGATACATGGAAAGCAGCAGGGGAACTAAATAAAAGATCATTATTTTGTATAGTTTAACAGGCAAACAATATAAAAAGGGAGAGAGCAGCCTCTTCTGCACATCATATGGAAGGTGGGATCTGAAAACCTCAACATGCAGCAGTTTAACTAAAAGACTGAAACAAAAGTGAAACAGTTACATTTCCAGTTTCCTTGTATTACAGTCAAGGGTTACTTGTAGTAAATATTAATCTTTCATGCCAAGGCAAATAGGGAAAAAGCCCCAAGACTAACAAAGTACCGAAAGGCTTTAACCTGAGATGCCTATTAGTCACTCATGTACATATAGCAGAATAGGGAAAACTTTCTGGCTTGGAGCCAAAACTGTCCTTTTTGGGACAGCTTCACATTTTTGAGCTTCTTTTCTAGGCTTTTAAACAGCTTTAATTGAAATGGTTTATCTGTTAACTTCATCTTCACAAATGGTAGTCTAGAATTGACTCTGCTGCCTTTGCTAGCCACTTTGCTCCAGCTGATCTGCTAAAAACTTTCATTTCAGCATCAGGTAAAGCCCAGAGTGTGGATACCAGGTTCTCTGATAGGTATGACCATTTTCTACCTTCTTTGGCTCAAGTAGGTAACATTTAAGATGTGCTAACCTTTCTTTTCTTTTCATGATTTGGCCAGTTACTGTTTTCCAGGAATTATAATTACACTTACAGGAGGCTCACCTCTTGACAGGGAAGTTACTAGTGCTAAACTGTTAGGACTGAAGAGAAGCAGGCATCTGAGAATATTCCATCTGCTAGGGGATGCACAAAGATAAAAGACTTAATTTCTGTTCTATTTGGACATCAATGAAATTCAGTTTGACAGCTTCCTAGTTTGGCAGGAGAGTATTGCCAGGCATTTGTATAGCTCCTTTGGCAGTGTTACTATGCATTCAATGGGCTCAGTCTATAAATGGACTTTATATACAGATAAAATACTGTGGGCTTTATTAATGATTCTTAATATATAAGCAAATGAAAGTTACTGCTACACAGCAAGATTATAATTGTTTTAAACACTGGCAAGTCCCATGCAGTCTCTGGAAACTTTGACTTTTACAGCAAACTAGCTATAAAAAAATAGTTTGAAGCAAGCCTCAAGTTATGACTCACTGCCATGGAAAATACTTTTGACTGGAAAACACAAGTTCTTGTTCTAACCGAGAATTCTCTTTCATTGCCACACCCCAAGAAGTTAAACAGTATGCTAAGGCAGACTTTGCTTTTCTATGTGTAAGACCTAGATGAGGAAATGGTTTTGCTTTGTTTCATTACTGGTAAGTACAAAGAGAAGGCTTTTTGTCATCACAGTGCAGTGCCTATGCTTTTAGAATGTCTTTTTTTGTTATCTGTATTTGGAGATAATATACTTCTCCCAGTTACCTCTTGCACTAATCCCACTGAGTTTTGACCAAAGTAAGATTTGCTCATGATTTAAGCTTCACTTCACTTCTTAGATGTAGTATTAGTTTTCACTTTTCCAAATGGAGGTAGCAAACCTCCTCTTGAAACACACAGTATTTTTAAAATCAATGTCAAAGTAGTAATTATGAGTAAGACTGTATTTTGGATTCTACAATAGTAGCAGGTCAGTTACCATTTTAATCAGCAGGTTTGTACCAAGGAGTAACAGGCACGTAACAAAGACCTTGATCTCAAAGAAAAGTGCCTATACTACCTTCTTAACATGCCTAAAAATTTACGTTTAGGGAAGTTAGTATAATTATTTCCTGACCTTCTAGTGCAGTCATCTTAAATGGTAGTATCTGTGTATGCCCTCACTACTAATGAGTGTGAAGTATTCAAAGACAAAACTCAAGACTAAACAGTTGCCATAGTAGCAGTTCCGAGCAAAACACTTGGCAAACTACAGCACTGAAGACCTTGCAAATAGTAAAAAGTCTCTCAAGTTCCCCACAACCTGGAATAGATTTGCATCTCAGCAGAGCTTTTGTCCTGCTTTGACTTTGGTCAAAGTTTCTTCAGTTGTGATCATCTTTTGAACTTTGAAACTAATTTGGATCCTTTACAGATGACAATTCTTGCTACGATGGTACATTTGTTCTCTCACCTCTGTTTGCAAAATGCTTGCTCATCAGAACAAGTATTCCAGGGCAGCTGCTATCCGACACTATCCATTTAGCACTCAGCAAAACAGATCTCATGATCTCCTTTGAAAGTTTTTAGGACTGACTACAGTCATATTGTAATCTCCCAATTCACAACACTGGATTCTGCAGTGGCACTGTGGGTTGTTTGTCTGACATTACATCCAGAGCCTAAAGGAGCTTCAGTAATGATTCTCACCTTGTTCAAACTATGCAGCAAAATCCTCAAACAAACACCAGAAATCAGCTTCAGAATGTATTGCAATGCCTTAGTTCCTTCATGTTGTAACTCCACAATGACAAATTTATAATTACTGAAGACACAGACAAACCTAACAAAGCATGATGAATAATTCAGTACTGCAAAAAAGAACACTGTACACCAATCAGCAACAAGAACTGATCTCATTCCTAAATTCAATTCACTAACTGCCAAGAGAGGAGATAAAAAATATTTCTTTCTTCCCACACAGCATTAGCCAGCTATTACCTGAGGCAATAAAGAGATTCCCCTATGGACACATCCCACCATTCTGATTTAACCGCTAGTACCTATTCGGTGACCTTAAGGTCCTCAACCAGACAGAATACTTCAGAATTCCACTTCTTTTATACTTTTAGCAAGCTGTACTTCCACTTGAAATATACTTAAATGTGTACACACATAGAATCATAGAATGGTAGGGTTGGAAGGGACCTCCAGAGATCATCTAATCCAACCCCCCTGCAGAAGCAGGTTCACCTCCAGAGAAAAGCTAAGAATATTGTCTATTAAGAAATAACGTGTGGTGCATCAGTAAGACTTTGTGTTTAAATGCAAATATGACAAATTTAGTATACCACCAGACAAGCACCTATTACCTGAATTTACGCACCAGGAATATGGCTATGAAGTGGAGTCTCACCTGCAGGACTACCTCAGCCCTACTTCAAGTACTAGATTGCTCATTGCACTGCACTCAATACTGTAGTAACAAGGACTGATACAGAGAGATGCAGTAACACTACTTCCATGTAGATATTAATACCACACATATGGGTGTGTGCAGAAGGCAGAAATAACACACGAGTTGGCCCTGGCTACTCCAAATGCCATAGGGGCCACAAAACAATAGGCCACCATGGTGCTGACATGAAGCAGGCAAATTCTGTGTTGTTCCTAAGAATGTATTCCCTAACAAGATGGAGCTGTTGCAATTAATGCAACAAAGAATACCTGCTGGGATGACCCAGAGAATGGAAGGGAGACTATCACACAAGAGATTCCTCTCCTCACCCCCTCCAACGCATGTTTATCCAGAAGCCCAATGCTGAGAGAGGTATGATCTCTAAAAATAGACAAGGAGCCAACAGGAGCAAGAGAAAACAACTATTTAAGAGCAAGGACAAAGCTGGCTACTGAACAAATGGTATGAGCTGATTATATGAAAAAGCTGAGACTGAAAAGATTCACAGCCAGAAGAGCAAGGCCCAGCCTCCTTTTTAGCGGTAAAAACCACCAAACTGATATGGTTGACTGGGAACATTGCAACTAGTTTACTAAAGGACAGCAAAAGTACAGGACACCTATTCTTTGTCCTTTCTTTTTCCAATTTGCATTTTAAGTACATTTCCACTCACACTAATCATAAAGTCAGGTAAGATACAGCATGAGAACACAAAGCTATGAAAACAAGACACTCACATACGCTTTAGCTATAACACTGCAGGTATTATCAGAGTTAGGCTAATCACCTTATTCCTTCTGTAAAACTCTCATACTGCTTTGAAGTTAGATCAGTTTCCATAGTTTGTTTCAGGCTACAGTTGATCTATGTTATAATTCCTTCTGTTGCACAGTACCTAGAGTACATTTCTATGTCTTACGCACACAGACCCCTGGGCCAAAGACATGACCTCAGAACTTTCATCCAGGTGTGACTTAAAACAACAAAGCCACCAATATACCCCCAAGATAAAGAGAACTCTGCTAAAGTGAAGATACCTTACAGCACTTGAAGACACCTTATAGCACTACTTCTTATTCCCCCTACTTACAAATGGGAATACATGATGTCATGAGCTAGCCAAGACACCACATGGGGTTAAAGTGGTCCAATACTGACATATAAAGCTTTTTCTTTTGCAAGTCAAGTCACCATAACAATGTATGTATACTGTTTTAGACAAGATAATGTGTACAACTGAGGCTATTTGGTGACTGGGCACTGAGATTAGCATAGGCTTTGACCTCTGCAATTAGAAAATCACAACAAGGTTAGCATGAATAAATGTCAACTTATGCAGTAAGAAACTTATTACCATGAACTCATAAGTCAAGTAAGGATAAAACCTGATAGACTGAAGAAAAACAGCAAAAAACAAAAGATGGGAAAGTTTCGTAATGCAGAATAGCTACTTCCACTAACCAGCCAAGGCAGCAAGCACAGGAAATCAGATTCATTCATCTCCAAGTCAACTCAGCAAATGAAGTAAGAATCACCTGTCCTTACATATAGACAGTGAACTCTGAAGTAATGTGTGACAATGTTGTTCAAAACTTAGATTAAATCTAGTCTGGAACTAAAGATGGTTTTAAAACCTTTCTGAATGGAGGAAGCAGATGAAACTTAAGGCAATTTGTGTGAGCATAAACATAAGCTTAGGCTGTTTGCCATCTCTGATTCATCTGGCTTCATTGCTAACAGACCTTTTGGACAGTTGTTTAAACAGAAAATTATTTTTAAAAAAGTCTAAAACCACTTAATAGCTTTATCCTTGTGGTAAATGCTGCCTAATAAACATGGAATCATTTCCATACTACTAAGCAGGCAGGAACTCAATAAACACACTCCTATTTTCTGAAACCAACCCATTAGTAAAAGTGGCCATCAGCAACCACATGACAAAGCAGCCTAACCAGCTCTACACACCTTTTGTAGAACCTAATAAAGTTATTTACAAAGATCCATTATTTTAAATAGGAACTGCCAGATTACTTTTCAACAGTCATCTGCACTCAGCCATCTCATTTCCTGTACCCTACTTGGTTTTAGTTCTTTAGGCAGCTGTCAGTGCAGTGAACAAGAGCAACTGTGGTTTCCTGGTAGGGCTGGCCTCTAGCACGCAAGTCACTGTGTAAGTAGAGGACTGATCTGACCCACAGCTACCATGCAGCATCAGTCCAGCTGTATAAATAGTAAGTTTGGATTGTAAGCAATCTGATTTCCAACACAGAAGATATGTTCTCAATGGGATGAGAAGGCATCTAAATTTCCCTTTCCAACAAACAATTACAGTACAGAAAATGGATTCTTTGAAGCCTGGACTTGCATGCTGGACATACTGCGAGGCCTGCCGCTTAAATGGATATATTCATGCCTGTTCTGTAAAGATTCTTGAAGCAAGGAAGATAAGCATACCAAAAGAAAAAGGATCACCACCTCCTCCAGTTGCAAAGGCTTGCAGATCTTAAAGTAGAAATAATGTTAAATTTCTACAGCAATTAAAGAGGTAAGCCCCACAAGATGCAGCAAGAAATGGTATTTCTGGGTCCTCTCAATGAGGAAGAACCCCACAAGTTGTAAAATGAATCATTTCAGTCAGAGAAGATCTTTAACATTGTCAAGTCTAAAGAAAAGAAAGCATGTTTCAGTACCTAGTGCCAGTTTTCCTGAAAAGCACTTCTCTTGACTCAATGAAGAATCACCTGTGCTACTGTATAGTGACAACTGTGTCCAACACAATCAGGTTGGCTTGTGTTTTCACACCTGTTTTGGGGGGAGAGAGTAGGACAAGCCATTAAATATATTCTTTTTTGTAATTAACCATGCTTTAGACTGCTAAAACTAGGATATTAAGAGCATCATACTTCTTGCACTGAAACATGACAGTCAAATTTCCTGCTAAAATGTACAAGTAAGCAAGTAAACATGCTTCGTAAAGATCAACCTCACATTAAGAAGTTTGGCACTTTCCAGATTTGGGCTGGACTACTAAGCAAGTATTGAGGTGCCACCCAAGCAGAGAATGAGTAGGCAAAGCAACTGAAGACAATGTCTATGACAGAAGGAACACAATCTAACTGCTATAATGTTAAGCTACAAACATTTAGTAGAAACAGAAGCTGATGCTAAAGTGCAGATAATGAAAACATTTACTTAGTCTCTGTTTCTTCAAGTAATTCATCCCACTCTAGGTTTTGAGCATTTAAATCAAGACTTTGAAATTTGATTTACAATACAAACCATGCATTAGCAAATGACCCCATAAACAATAAGGTATATAAAAGTAACATACCATCACCAATGAAGTATTTTGGTATGAAGGTACAAAAACAAATGACGACTAAAGGAAGACAACCTTTAAAAGACCTAAAACCCTTTGTTTACCTGCATTCTTGAATCATACTTGAATCTTAAAGTGACCTTTTGGTCATTTGTCTAATCTGCATATAGAATAGTATTATATATTCTCTAAAAAAGCACCTCTTAACCTTCAGCTTATGTAAACCTCAACAAATACAACAGACGAGCACTTTAAGTACAACGATCCTTAAAACAATGACAGATGACAAAGCATCTCTACTTCCTAGAGATGATCCAGAAGTAACTAAATGCTGTCTCTTAGTACCAAATACACAACCTTAAAAACAAAATTAGTATGGGGAACCTCATTTTACCAAACTTTACTTTTCAGCAAGTGCAAGGTTAAAGTTCACAATGCTGCATGTGAAAAGATCTGGAAGCTGTGTTCCTCTCACTGCTCTGCCAGCCTTCCAGAAGCCAACTCACGTCTTCTTGCAAAAGATGGCCTCAGTGTCCCTTGCTGTTTCTTGATGATGAGAATTACTTGCCATCAAACTATGGGCTCCACAGTGTGTGGAACACTCACCTCAGCAAGTTTTGCTATTTCCTACTGTTATGGAGTTTGAGTTGTATCTCATTGTAAAATCTACTAGGATTCTAGTTTTAAAATCTCTTTTAGACAATAGGTCAAGTTGTTGGTGCATTTCAGGTGGATCAAATGCATCATACACGCAGAAATATCTGTATTACTCCTTTTCTTTGCCGTTTAAGCAGAAATGTTCTACTTCCTCTTAACTTTTTTTTTTCATAGCAGGTTTAGAGAGGTCCATCTACACTTATCACACATCCCATATAATTTTACTGCAAAGCCAGCGTTGCTATCTGATAGTGCGCAAATTCCTAGAGAACGTTAGAAGGTGAAATTAATTTATGATCATTATGCTGAAAAGAGTGGAAAGGAAATATCATTTGCAATTCCTTCCCTAGACCTACAGGGACTGGAGAGAGACACAGGAAGAAAAGGACAAACTACCGAGACTTCATGTTTTCTTTAACTGCCATTTTTAACCGCCTTGAAAATTAACTTTCCATAAAGGTTCCTGTGTTTGCTCCAAAGACGGTACAGAAACACATAATAAATGCTACTACCAAGAAATTCTGCCGAGTATTTAGAAATGTAGCTATCAGAACAGAAGCTATCCAATCACCTAATTGGTGTGATTTGTTCACATACAGAGTATTTTATAACTCTTTGTTGCAAAAATGTTAATTCCATCACTTCTGAGGAATACTAATGTGAAACATTAGAAGTTATACAGTAAATACTATATTGTTACTAGTTTTGTCACTGAACACATTTTGTTATGTACAAGGGACCTTAGAAGTAAAATAGGTTCTACAGAAAATGATTTTTTGTAAGAAGCTGCAAAAAGTACCTTAACCTAAGCAGTGGAAAAACAGCAGGGTAATAATCATCAATGTTTTAAAAGAAATGGTAGCAGTGACAAAGAAACAGCAGCTCCACACAGAGTAAGCTTCTGCCACACCCAACTTCAGCAACAACTATGTCTGATGCCAGTAATTCTTGTTCCAAGTAATCACTAGAAGTTGAGTTGGTCTCTTTTGGGTAACAATTAAGCATGATACGGGATGCTCACGACATACTGTATTTCAGAAAGTTAGGAACCGCATTAAGGGGAATGGCTATTTGCGCTGCAAAGAGAAAAACCCCCATGTCATGCATATATACACAGCATCTGAACTGATTATCAAGAGCATATTTACCCAAGAAACCCCTCCTACTCTGTTTTCAAAGTCAGAGGTCTTCACTGATAAGAAATCACAAAGAAAACTTTGCTTTCTGCAAGCATCGTTATATACCATAAAGCTGGTTTATGCTGATGAAATCTATTTACAGGCTATAGAAGCTTTGGTTTGAGACACAGCCCTGAAATGGTCTCCAACAGTAAAATGTCCACAAAGATCAGAGCAACTAAGTTATGCTGAGAGACACTTGTATTTGGTTTTTTTTTAAGGAAATGCCACCTATCCCGGACTAAAAGGGAGTTTGGTTCCTCTCAGATCAGAGCCGATCCCACGTGAGCTCAGCTCCAGCGGGATTCACTCTGCCGGTGTCTGTGGCCAGGCATGCTGCTGGCCTACTCCAAGTCAGCTTTCCTCACAAATACCGCTCACGGCTCTTGCTGTGTATCCCGACGGTAACTGAGAAAACTTGCTATTTTTCTCTACGGACGCTGTCTGGGTTTGGCAAGCAGCGGGCAGCGCGTTCGGGAACCGCTGCTCCAGCCCCGGCGCCCAGAGCCGACGCTTCCAGCGTGCAGTTTCCGCATGTTTTTTCTGAGTGACACCGAGTATTAGGGGGGCTCGCCTCCCACCCTCTGCCTCGCCCCACGCCAGCCCCACCATGCCTGCGGCAGGCGCCGCGGGACTGGGGGAAGGGGGGGGGGGGGGGTCACTCGTGGGGAACCCGGGCAGCGCATCGCTCCAGGGTTGCGCGGAAACCGCTGTGCCCCCGCTACTGCCCGCGCCTTCCATCGAGACACCGAGTACTGCGGGTGACACGGCGGGGCTGCTGCCGGACCTCAACGCAACGGTCCTTAGCNCGCGGGGGGCGGCGGCGCGGGGGGCGGCGGGTCTCACCTCCCTTGCAGGGGGTGCGGTGCTGGCTGTGCTGCGCCCGGTAGCCCTCGATCACCTCCCACTCGCCGTTGTCGCGTTTGATCGGGAAGGAGACGCTGAGCACGTGGTTGCAGGGCTTGATGATGCGGAGGATGCCGCGGACGCGGTGGCGCCGGTCCTCCATGCTCTCGCGGGTGCGCAGCCCCTCCACCAGCTTGTCCTCCACGATGCTGGCGCCGCGGTCGAAGAAGCCCTCTACCATCTTGAAGAAGTTGGGGTCGTCCTCCTTCTTGGCCGCCTCGCAGTAGTGCCGCCGCGGGCCCCGGCCCCCGCCCCATGCCGCTATCCCCCCCGCCGCCGCCGCCGCTGCTGCCTCCGGCCCGCCCGGCTCCGCGCCCG
>WBNH01009183.1:36069-84051 GCA_013401255.1 Urocolius indicus | reverse complement strand
CTGCCGCCGGCCCGCCCGGCTCCGCGCCCGCCAGCACCGAGCCGGCGGCCAGGCGGGACGCCAGCAGCTCCCCCAGGTAGCGGTACATGGCGACGGCCGCTACGCGCGCAGAGGCTCGGCACGGGGCGGTGACGGCGGGTCGCGCCGCCGCTGCCACAACAAGCGAGGGGCGGCCCCGCCGCCGCCNCGCGCTCGCGGCCGCTCCCTCGCGGGCCTCCGTAGGGCTGCGGCGGGGAGGGGCCGCGCGCGCGCCGCCGCCGCTTCCCGCGCGGGTGATTCGCTTTCAGCGCGGGGAGCTGCGCGTCCCTGCGCGGTTGTAGGCAGCAGCTCCCGCCGGCGGAGCGTTAGCGGCCGGGCTGGGGACTGCCGGCGCGTCACTGCCCCTCGCTGCCGGGGGGCTTTTCCGCTCCGTTGCCCGGCGCTGGCGAAGAAGCCGGGGCAAGTAACCTTTGCTGAAGCACGAGTGGGAGCCCCTCGCCAGCTTCCAGCGCTTCTTCCCCCGCCCTGCGCCGAGCGGCAACGCGGGAGGGCTGCGGGCGGGCGCCCGGCCTGTCTGTCTGTCACGTGTCGCCCCGCAGCTGGGTAAAAAGCGTGGTGGGAGCGCGAGCACCAGTACGGGGACTTCCCCGAAGGGCAGCGTGTGCCGTTCTCCGGGGAAAGAGCGCTTTTTTTGTGAAGACTGCGAGGAAAACCCAGCTCCTCCGTATGTGTTTTAAGTGACTTCTGTGAGGGGACAGAGGCTTCCAGTGGAGCAGTTTAGACGGCTGCTGTGTCTGCTCAAGGTGCTGAGCTGGAGCATGTCATCTTTTGCTGAGCCTTGGGCCCTTAAGGGGAGTAGTTGTGTAGCTCGAGAATCTTTCACACGTCTCTTAAGGATGTTATAAACGCATGATCTGTTCTCGGGGCGTGGGAGAGATTGCTTTGCAACATTTTTACCACATCAGTTTTCGAAGAAATAAGCGATTTGTTCACACTGTGTAGGATAGGGCTGCTGACTGAAAAACACGGTGGTTTTTTGTTTCGTTTTGTTCCCCCCCTCTGTTTAGGCATATGGGAGACCAGTGCCCTTAGGGCAGGAATAAGGAGGAAATTGCTTTATCTCTGTGGGAATCTAACCTCTGTGGACATTCAAGGGCTATGCTACAAGGCTTGTGGGAATGTAGCTTTGTATATAATTGTCAGCAGCAGTCTTAGTCACAGATAGTTTCAATACACATAAGCTTTTCAGGCACTGATACTCCAATCTTTTCATATTGTTTCTCTATCCTAAGGTTCATAACAAGCGTTAAGAAGAGTTGGTGTTTTATAGATGATGATGATGATTTGTAACTAGTCCTTCCTGGTAAGTGATATGGAAACAAAATCAAGAAAGGAGATTGTTCTTAGGCCAGCTTATTATTAGGATGGTTCCCAATGGGCTTCAGAAACAAACTTACTAGTCTTTGTTTTTCTAACCATGCTTTAGGTGTTTCACACACAGCTTCCATTGTGGTGTTTGTTTTCAATGCACAGAATTGCAATGTTCTCTGTGGTTATACTACTTCTTAGGTACTGTTTGATTTCTATCAATAGCTATAATGCTAATAATTAGCTATTGGTTTCTCATTAGCTATAAAGCTCAAGTTCTTCATTATTTCTTAAGTAGGGAAGAAGGCAGTGAAAGGTATTGTGGCAGCTAGTCCTTATCAGCTACTTATTTTCACCTGGTTCTGTAGGTTATTTAGAATCCTATTTCCCAGACACAAAGGTTGAATGTGATCAACCAGTTTGCTAAAGTATGTGCACCTAAAGTAAGGTTAATAGACTTACCTCCTGTTCTGCCTTCAGCTGTGATACTTCTAATTTATGAACTTTTCTCAGTTATCAGCTGCTTGCAGTATCAGGCTTGTTAGCAGTACACGTTTGTAAATGTGTTTGAAACTGGGTATGGGATGTGACAGTGTGAGAACAAAGCGGATCTCTCTCTTGGGTCAGTCACACAATTTTATTTGGAATAATGGTAGCACCATAACTCCACTCTTTTCTAAGTGAAAAGACTGGATTTCGGCAAAAGATTCAATAAGCTGTGTGCTGACTGCTAAGTATGAATAAGTATGTTGAAGTTCTCAGTCTTTAAATATTGTAAATGAAGAAATAGCTACAGATTTTTGTTTGCACATTTTTATGCATGAAACCGTGTGTACAGTTTACAGGCACTTTACCAGCCTCTTTGGCTCCCTACCATATTTGTCTGCTTCAAATCCTTTGTGGAAGCAAGAGTGGCTGTGCTGCCTGAGGATAATCAAGAAAAATAAGAACCAGAGTCATATGCCAAATTACAATATTCTTAGAAGGTGAGTGGTGAGCTGCTGAAGCAAAATCTGTTTGTCCAAAGAAGTTAAAATCACATGCTTTAGACTGAGTCTTAGCGAGTGTGAAAGTGGTATTTGCAACAATAAAATATCGACTATAACTTCTTGGTTCTTGTATAGCGTCCGAGATGCCATCAGAAGATTCACCTTTGAGTAGCATCAGTGAAAAAATATCTCATGGGTGCATTGTAAGGTAATTTTCTTTCTTCACAAGCAGAATTTTCACTGACTTTGTTAATTTCATATTGAATGTTGGTCTTAGGCCTGCATATGAGGAGGGAGAGACAGAAAAAACCTCTAGCGCCTGTGTGGTAGGAACTGTCTGTATGATTCATGGATTCTGCAGCAAGGTCATATTTATGTGCGTATATGTTAGATTCATGTAAGTTTTTATTTAAAATCTGTGTAGTATAGTTGAGGGAGTCAAGTATTTTTGCCTTCCAGAAGCAATCAACAGTTTTTAAGGTGTAAATTATCAGTTTCATAGCAAGTGAAGTCAGATTGATTGTGTCAAATTCCAAAGTTTTATTGGAAAAAAGTAGTCTCAGACTGGAGTCCAGTACTTTCTGCTTTTAATCCATTATGTTATGTGAAGTGTTAGGAACTTGAAGATATGTAGGTGACTAGGATAATCTTTTTGCTACGTCTGACATGATTAATAGGGCCATAAAAAATGGAAAATGTGCTTACTAAAATTCAAAGGTCAGTGAGGTGCAGCTTAGTGTTGTCAATCAAAGCTTGTCAGTCTGTTTAAAATGTCCCTGGGATATACTGGTACTGGCTACTCTCAGAAGCTAGGATAGCTTTCCCCAGTTTGCATCCCAGTCTGCTTACTAGCTCATCAAAGCAGGTAAGAGAGAGTAGAGACCTTGAAGGTTAGGGGTCCTTCCAAGGCTCTGAATAACCTGCCCCTTGTCTTGCTAAGCCCCTTTGAATCTAGGGTAACCCTGAGATCGCCTCCAATTCAGAGGCTCCAGAATCTGAATATCCATTAGGCAACATGCTCAAAGAGACAAGCTGATCTGTACAGTGGACAGAGAACTGATTCCCTTCTGTGGTAAATAGATTTTCTTCTGTGAACAGACAGGGATTTTTTTAATACTCTGCAAGTGCAATCAGTTGTTTAAATGAGCTTCGCTTTAAGCTGTCAGACATATCATATGAAGCACTTGGCAGTTCCTAACCTTTGTTTAAAGAATTGATTGACATAAAGTCCAAACATTGTTAACACTTACATATGAGGACATTTTTTTGGTAATGATTCCAGAAATAATGTGGCAAGCTGTTAAACTGAGATTCTAGCCCAGTGGGATAACTTAGAATATTATACAAGGCAAAGCAAATTCTTGGTCCTTTTTAGAATTGCTTATATGTGCAACTGTGTTTTCTTTTCTCATTTCAACAGATGTTGCAGAAAAATGCTTATTTTTCTTGATCTTAAAGCAGTATGGCATAACACTTATGTAGACCTATTTAGTGTAACTAAATAGCTGAGAGCTGGAGTTGTTGTCTTGTCCCAGACTGTTGCTGAAGGAAAACCATTCAACCTCTTGAGTTAACAGATCTGTGGAAAGTTGAGTAATAGTTACAGGGAGAATGGCAGAGTATGAATCTCAGGAATTCTGACTGTAGTTCTGTTCACACTCCTCTTGGTTGGAATCCTCTGTGTGTTGGATTTAGCAATCCTACTGGATTGGAGCTGCCTGCATATTGTGGCAAAGTGTGTTAAAATACTATTAAATAGCAATCCAATTCTTTTGCAGATCTTGAGCTCAAGATATTATCACATTTGATGGATTGTATTTTCTACCTTCACAGTGCTTTGAAGTAAAATTTCATGTGTAATTATTTTTGGTGGTGTTGTGAAAGTAGAGGAGATGAATCTGTAGGAAAGTGGACCAGCACTCAATATTCACAATAATGGGCAGAAATGCTGATAATCCATGTGGTCTTTTAAATAGGTATATTTTATAAAACTAACACACTACAATTTAAAGAATCTATGGAGTGATTAATCTGAGCCTAATTTTAATTCCAAATATTTGAATCCCAGAATCTTAAGGGTTGGAAGGGACCTCGAAAGATCATCTAGTCCAACCCCCCTGTTGTTACACTCTTATTTATCACTTAGGTCTGAATCTAGGTGCCACATTTCTTGGTGTTATTCTTCCTTTTTTAATGCCAAACTAGTACAGGATATAACAGATTAAGTGTGGCATGCTTGCCTAGCTTTACAATGTTGCTGCAGGGCTGGCTCTGTAAGATGCTGTTACAGGCCACATATGAATTAAGTGAATAGCAGAAGATGACTTTAATTTGACCTGTCTATGGAAGTACTTTGACAAATGAACACTTGGCTAGAAATGTAATTTCAGTCATCTCTTTATAACCAATTAGAGATTAAAGCTAATGGAAAGGCATTTCATTGATAGCATAAGGTTTCAACACCTAGATCTGTTGGTTTGGAGACTGAAGGAGTGCTAGATGAATTTAAAATGTTAGTAAAGACCTATGAATGCCTTAGCTGAGGTGTGTGAGGATAATTCTTTCCTTTTTAAATAGCTTCAGTTGTGTTCAGCCATACCAAAGCTGGAGTGCAGACTGGCAGATTTTCTTTATTTGTTCCCTTGCCTTCATATAAGAGAGCTTGAATGTGATGATTTTCCAAGCAGGCTGCAGAAGTTAGATTTGTGCATGCTGCAAATCTGAGATGTGCTTTCTGTAGTGCTGCAGAGCTGGAGGAGAGGTCTGGATTGGTTCTTGGTGAGATGCACTTTGAAGCTTCCAATGCTTTGTATTACTGAATGCTTTAGGTGTCTGTAGTTTCATTATTTAACATTAATTTTATGTGTTCTTTTAACATGAAAATTAAGTGTTTTCATGATTGCCAAATTCAGGTATAAGTTGCTAATATCTTGTTCATATATTATAAATAGTAACTCTTTTGCCTCTCTGTAGCACTGGAAAACCAGGGAGTGAAACTTGTAAGTGTACAAGTAAGAAGTTGGTAGGTTTAGCCTGGTAGGGACATTCTTTAGGAAATGCTAGTACAGAGTGAGAGTCTTGTTTTCTATATTTGATGCTCTGCTACAAAAATAATCAATAGCTGAGCAAAACAATGATTAAATTGAGCAATCACAATGTTTTTTACTTTTCCAGACCTTCTGCAACAAGATACTGTTCTTATTTTACAGTTCTGGCAATAGAAATAGTGAGCTGTTTCCCACAGTCTGTATTTGACAGGGGTTCCTGTTTCTCTCAGTGATTGGTACTTAAAAAACCCTCAGTAAGTGGACTAATGTACCAGCCTTTCAGAGCAAGAGTCAGAGGACAGTTTCCTGAGATAATAAAATGTTAATAATTCTGCTGCAGAAGTCAGAAAATATTGAATCTGGTCTAATAGCTACCTCATGAGTAAATCGTTTTGATTGCCATGAAAAGTGGTGGTGCTTATGTTTATTATCAGCTTTAAAGACCGTCTGTCTCCATCTGTTTATATTGCTGCTGTGCATGATGACTGAGGCTGCCAACTGTTTTTTTCAGCTCTGTGACAGAAGAGATATAAAAAGCTCTTCATGTATACACGAGATAGTGTCCTCATCTCTTGTTTAGACAGTCTATAGATACACAACAAGCTTCTGTGCTATCTTTTGGTGTTGTTACTGTCAATATATTGCTAGTAGGCATTGCCTATTGAGAATATAAAATATGCTGTTTACAACACTAATTTCCTGTAATGCCGCTTCTGGTTTTCAGATGGGTAGGACAAAAAGTAACTTTCTCCAGGGCATGTCAAGCTACAGACAAAAGAGGGGATGATACAGTTACCAAGCCAAATATATTTCAGATTCCCAACAAACTCTGAGGTGTGTTTGAAATTAGCTGATGTAAAAAGCTATTTATGGGAAAGCTGACAGGTATACAGGCAAAATGACCTTCCCAGATGCACTATGAGCATGCAGGCTTTTTTCTAGAATGTAGTCTTTGTAGAGAAAAAAGTACTTCAATATTATTTCCTAGAAATGACACTATTTTTTTAGAGAATTGCCCTCCATTTTAGCCCACACAGCAAACACAGATAGTAGAAAGTACTGTTTGCCAGGAGTAAACTAGGAATCATTTGAAGGTAATGTTTACCTTGAATGGTTTTTCGATTTTGCATTTTTGGTGGCCTGCTTGTCCAGCTGTAAATTATACCTGAGATCTTAACAGCCTGGAATCAGATTTGGAGACTGCAAATACTCAAGTGGCAATCAGAAGTTGTTGACATAAACAAAGTTCATATTGTTTAAATAACAAACATTAAAGTTCTTATGAACTAGAGAACACTAGCCTCCTGTAGTACATTTGGTTGCATTTCTGGTAACAACATCAACTTATCTTCTTTCACTTTGGAAGACTGGTTGTGGAAATTCACGGCATTAAAATGTTTCCCAAAGGATTAAGTATTCAAAGATGTTGGTGAATGAAACCCAAATCCCAGGTCAAAATAAGAGATAATCTGTTGTAATTAAATTGCCCTATCTTGAGCACATTTTCCTGTCTTGAGCACAGCTGAACAACTTTTGAAAACACTATTTTCCAATCTTTTGGTCTGTCTTCTAGTTAAATGATTTGTTTTCTAAATTGTATCTTTCTATGGGCCTAGTGCTGTCCAGAGATGTTAGGAGCAGCCACGGGATATTAGCAGTTGATATGAGAAGAGTTTGCAATTGCTGCTGTCAGCCCTCAGCAATGCCACAGAATCTAGTTTAGGTAAAAATTTATTTTAATTAACAAGCTGAAGATTTTGTGCTGTTTTTCTTGACTTACATATTGTATAATCTTTTTCAGCGTTGGCAAGACAATGCCAAATTTGTCTGTTCTAATTTTATTTCTTCTGTCTTTTCTTTTGGAAGTCAGTATGTTGAAAGTAAGCTTATTTTGAAATACTTGTAAGGTAGAGTGTCTACACATCATTGGTAACAGATTTTCTCCTTTCAGAAGGAGCATTCTATTGCTGTCATCTGACTCAATGAGTTAAAATTGTCATGGAACTTGTTAAAGTTTATCTTGATTTCTTTTGTTTTGTCTTAGCAGTTTTTCAGATAAGCTGGTGTTTGCCTTCAATTTAGTAAAGGAAAACTAAATGGCAGTCTAAATAATGTGTGCGTTTAGATTGCTCAATTATCATTACAGATCAACTTTCTTGACCAGAGTAGATGCCATATGTTCATCTCAGGTTTATAGTCAACCTCAGCACTGTGGCAATTATATTAAAAAAGTGTTACATTGGGCTATATAGGAAGAAATTGAACTTATTCCTCATGTGACAAATGCCTCATGAAGGTAACAGAGAAAGCAAGAAAAAGGCGGCAGTCTCCTTCACTGTTCTATTGCCCCTGTATGCTTTACGCCTCACCAGTGAACCCATACTTGTAGTGCAAGTCCATTAGTGTTATTGAGTTTTAGGTTTAATTTATTCTTGTTTATTACATGGCTAATTCAGTGAAGGTTATTTTAAGTCAAAGAAATTAATGAGCCTGTTAAGTACAAAAAAAAAAAAATCTTATTTGGCAAAACATTGTACCCTCATCACCTTTTTCCTTCCAGAGTGTGTGAGTCTTAAAGTCAGGACAGACTAGTGCACTGCCTCAGGACATAAGCTTTAAAATAATTCTTAATGTGTTGAAAATTAAGGCTTAGTTGTGTGAGTAGGTTCTGAACAACACCTAAGGAAAGAGAAAACCTCTTTCAAATAGTGTATGAGCTTCAAGAACTAGATAAAGTAACACCAGGAGCCCTGTGTTAATATCAGCTTTGAATTATTTGATAATTTTGTGCTGTTGTAAGAGAGTGCCTGATCTCAAGGAAGGAATAAAAGCATTTGACTGAGGACAAAAGTAAATTTCATATTGCAGGTGAGAAAAAGGATAGTTTTGTGGCTTGTCAAAAAGGCAAGTGATTATAAAATGGGGAGTGATAGTGCAATGTTTAAAATATGAGCATTAAAGATTTGCATAGAGTGAATTCTCCTTTTAGCTTACCGTGTGAGCCAAAGTAAGTAACTTAATATTTCCTAGCCTCAGTTCCCATAGGGAAAACAGATGATAATATATTCCTTACTTAAAGGTATGGGAAGGACAAATACATTAAGTATCTGTAGAACTGTGCTGGTTATGCAAATGTCTGATCCTCATATCTGAATGAATATAGGTCAGAAATTACAGAGCATGGACACTGTTTATTCTCAGTGAGCAACTCCTGGAATGTGCTTTTCTAATAAACTGATAGTTTTTCTCTCCTGTCAAACTTAAGTCTTCTCAAAAAGTACAGGAAAGTCTTAGATTGTCTTACAAGTGATAAGTCAAATCAAGTCTTGAATGCTTGTCTTGTATCAGAGCATATTCGATTTAATCTTGATATTTTTCTTCCTGTTAGAAATAGAAACAATGAAATCTAAGTAAACTACAGTTCATTCATTGTATGTTGAAGATAACAAAAAAATTAAGTTATGTAGTATTTTCCAAGTTGTTGGACTAAAAGAATCCATGAAAATTACTGTTGGATAAATAAGCAGAAGTTGTCTTGGAATGACAAATATTATCTGTAGCTGCCTGATTTTGGGTACAAGGAGTGGCTGTCAAATATATTACACAAATGTTTTTCCTGCAGATTTTATTTCAGTTATTTTCAAACCATGTGCTTAATGTGTCTGAAAAGAATTAAGTCTTTCAACAAGTCTTCATTCAGCAAATTGGACGATGATAGGTGAAGAGAAGGTAATATAACTTGACCTGTGACTATACTTGGTTTTAAAACTTTCTAAAATGCATTGTAAGGTGAGGGAAATTGGGAATATGCCAGTGTAGATATGATTGTGCCTTTTTTGGTAATAGTGTCAGATCAGCTTCTTGAAAGAGTGCAATTTCTTGACCTTCTCCTGTGCTTACTCTTTTCTATTTTGTTTCCCTGTCCTAGATCATAAGAGAATATAAAATCTGGAGATAAGATGGCCCAAGGTGACTTTATCAGACCTTTAACTGCATGTACTGCTAATTCTAATTGACCTGTTGGAAGTATAGACATTGCAGTTTAGCTATTCCACCAGTCTTCCTGTGTACAGCAACATAACCTCAGAGGACAGAGCTCTGACTTCTCAGGCATGAGACCTTCATTCCTACAGCTGGATAATCAGTGAAGAACTAATGATTTATTGCATCAATTCTTATTGCATCAATAGTACAGCTCTTGACTTCTAGTTCCTGACCTGAGAAGTCAGTATTTCCCTCTTGGGATAATTGATAATAATACTCATTAATTATGAGTACTGTTATTAGTATGAAGCATGGTGACAAATTTCTCTCATGGAGCCTGGAACTAGACTGGAAATCTAATGTACTGTGGAAAACCCTTGATAATTTTTGAATGGGAAGGGCTTCAGTCTTCTCTTACCTATTTGATGCATGGAAGATGAGCAATTGAATAGTTAAAAACCCATTCTTTCCAAGTCTCAACTAAGACTTCTCCACTTCTTTCTAAAATACTAATGTCTGTAAAAGTGAGATTTTCTTGTTTTGAAATATGTTTGAGTCAAGACATTTTTTTAGTGGTCTTTCATTTTATGTTTACTAGAAGCTGGGCCCTCATTGAGGAGGGGAAAAAAAGGACTTTGCATAACACAACCATTCAATGCAGCACTACAGTACAACTTCACCTGTGAGGACATGAAGCTGAAGTACCACATGAGTTATACGTAGTTGTAATTGTCTTTCTGTTGAAAGTCTATCAGTTGACAAAGAATAAAAGCAGATTACAAAAGGCTTTTTAGAGCTACTTTAGTACTGAACTCATTTTTTGATTGGGCCTTTAAACAGAACTTTTCTTAAAGATAAATGTCAAATACTGACACAGACATTTCTGTTCTGTATGAAAACTTTCTGCTAGTGTTTTTAGAACAGGTTTTCTGAAGACTACTGGGATTTTTAGCTTTGCATAGTAGCTCACACTATGCTAGTTCACTAGTAGCCATATTGGCCTTGTGTACAGAATCAGTCTTGTTCTTTCTATCCTAAGAAAGTTCAAGTATGGAATGTGCAATATTTGACAGAAGAAAATGAATTTGTAAACAGGATTACAGTTCCAGTACACAAAATATTAAATCAAATCTTTCCTCATTATATTGAATTAAACTGAGGCATCTAATGTTTTGCTTCAGATTGGGGCAGACTCTGCATGAAGACAAATGGAGAAACAGGTAAACCTCTTTAGCTTCCATCCTTAAGTCTTCATCTTTTGGGAGGTTTGAAAGTTTCACAGGTTAAAATTTCATTGTTCCTTCACAATTTTTGTGTTGTTGGTTTTGTCAGCATAATTTGGTGGTAAGATTGATCATCTAGAGTATCAAGAGTTTCTGAAAACAAAACAAAGCATGTTTTCCTCTAAGTGGGTCAACTAGTGTGTGTGAACATGTTAAGTCTGATGTACTTGACTGGACTTTCTCCCAAAGCACACGATGGAAGAGTTAGAGAGGACAACATATTTCCAGCTACTAAAATAGTGAGAGGGAAATAAATGATGCTGAAGACTTTTCGTATCAGCTGTGAGGCAGATAAGGCTGGTCTCAATTCTTAGTGTAATATACCTCAAAAATGAGGGTTATGTTATACTGCAAATAATAAAATCATTTACAGAGGTTGTTGAATTAAAGGGAACTGACTGAGGTACACTGCAATAGTCACATTAGTGTGTACAGGCTGTGTAAGTCAATGTTTCAAGAATTTTGTTCACAGATTTTGTTCAATTGTGATTTAATTTCACTTTTCTGGGCATAGTATGATAGAAATTGTGATCTACAATTTTGTTTAAGTATTAGCAGTGAAATTATTTTTAATAACTAGTATAAGTGCTTTGCTGCCTGGAAGTCTGGGAGAAGAGTTACTTCTGAAAAAGGGAAATTTGCATTTAAAAGGCACCTTTGGCTCAGTCATCTGTGTTGGTAGTTACTCAGTGTCACCTGTTTTCTGTTAAAGCTTAACCAGTTTGCTTAGCTAACATCCAAACCACTGAAATGTAGAGGTTTATATATTAAAAAGGTAATGCTAATTTCCTGTATGTATTTTGCTAGATAAACACTAAAGAACTTACAACATTCTTTTTGTTTCCAAACATTTTGCTGTAGTTTTCACTAACTTAAAATATTCTGACATTTTTATCTTGCTTTGTCTATAGTGCTCTAGTAAATTAACAACTCCTTAGCATAAAACCAGTGAAAGAGCATTTGCTTGATTGATGTTCATAGTCTAGAAAGAAATTGGTAGGTATGTTGCCTCTGTAGCCACAATAAGAAGCAAGTATGTGTGCAGTGAACCATCTGTGATCTTTGTGGTGTTGTTCACTGTCATATGGAGTCAGCTAGGCCCAAGTCTGAAGGCTTTATTTCCTTAAGGGAGCTTTATTTCTGAAAAAAAATCTTAAACTTTTCAACTACTAGACAGAAGTGCATATATTTTTCAACTGATAGGGCTGAGGTTTGTTCTTGTAATGTCATGCATACAGTAAAATAACCTGGAAATTTCTCTGCATTCTCGAGAACAGAAAATACTAGAGATTTGGATATTGAAGTCAGTACTGCCATGTAATTCACGCCTATCAAAGGTTTGGTTTAAAATACAATGCTCATGTGTTGTGTTGTGAACTTTCCTTTTGAGACTTTAGATATATAGCTATCTTGTGTGAAGCCAACTTTCATATTCCTGAGATACAAAAGTATCAGAGATCAACTAGTTAATGTATCAGATTGCCAGTTTCTTTGAACCCCACTAATGATACCACTTGAAGGATGTAGTTGTGTGCTACAGAAACAGATTAAATGTGCAGTGTGGCCCAGAGTGGGGAAAGAGTAGAAGTCTAGTGCCATAGGTTCAAACCTGTCAAAAAATACTTGATACTGTTTCTGTTTACAGGAGGGTTAAACATTTGCTCTTTTGGAGAGATCCTGCAAAAATAGTGACGAGGTAAATAAACTCCTGATTGAGCTATTGATCTAAACAGGTCTCATGGGCTTGCATGCCATCTGGCTGCTTGCAGAACTGTCTGTGTAGTTTCTAGTTTTGCATGTCTTCATCTAGTGATGACTTGTGTGCTGTAAATGTGACTTGGACTAAATGACTGGTTTTATTAGTTAAGACATCTAACTTGAAACTTTTAGTGATGCTGACAAATGAAAAAATACCCCACTTGCCTTCAATGCAAGAGGAAGTGGGGCTTTTGTTGAAGTCTACTGTTAGCATCTCTGTGATAGAGAGTAAAAGGCATTTTACTAACTAGTAAATTACTGATTTATCCCACTTAAGTAGACTTATAAATGATACCTTTTCAACACTCTCTCTCCCACATTACAAAAGCATGAGCACAGCACTGTCTTAACCTACAGCTCTTATCCAAAACATTGATGATATCCCATTTTTGTCTGAATATTCCATTTTTTGTTAAAGTTCATCTTTTTGGGTGAGATTTTTTTAAAGATGAGAAAACGAGTGGTTGCTTTGTTTTAAATATTTTTTTTCTGCCATAGCATGGAAGCCACATATAACATGGGAGAGTAAATTCTCTTTCAAAAGTCACTAAAGCTACTTCAGTTGAGAGTAGCAACCTTTCATTATGGCTGTGTGCTATAACCAGTTAATCCTAGTGATGTATGTATTTCTTATGGAACATGGATTCCAGTAATTTTCATAATGTGAAATACCAGCTTTTGTCATTTAAGCCTAAATAAAAATCTTTCTTTTCTTTTTTGAGAAGTACACTGGATTTGTGCAGAAAAATATACTTGATGAATACGATAATGCCTGTTGCATAATACCATAGTGATATTCTGGCATTTGTATTACTAAGACAAGATGAAATGTATTTACTGTTCTGCAAATAGATAGTATGGAAATTCATTAAATCAAAGCCCAGCAAATTGATGCTCAGTTCAGAAAATAGTGCTATTTTCCTGATTGTTAAAAAAAGAAAAAAAAATGCTTGGAGAAGANGGACTGGATGATCTTTTGAGGTCTCTTCCAGCCCTTGAGATTCTGTGATTCTGTAATGCTAGCCTGATATCTTTATTTTTTTTTAATCTTCCAATTCTAATACATCAGATGTGCAGACAGTTTATCTGATGGAAATAGGACATGTTTCTTTGACCAATTGCATCACTTTCATCTTAGGTCCTGTATTGTATAAAGCTCAGTTTATCAGAATCTCTTAAGTCCTAACAGAGATTTTTATTGGTAATGATAGATATGGATTATTTTCTACAGACTGTATCCATTTTTCTAAAAAAAAACCCAAAAAAACCAAAAAAAACCTGTGAAGATGTATGATGATGTCATTCAATTATTGTGAGGTTTTGTTGAATATGCTGAAATATGTGGAAGAATATCTTTCCAGATGAGGTAGAGCAGTTGTTTAGTTCTCAAAAACAAGGGGCTGGGGAATGAGTGTTCTGCAACAGAACATGCACAGCACTTTTGTGTATCTTTGACCTTTTACCTTTATCTTTCTTTCCTACACAAAAGGTCACTGTTCTTCAGAACTTTGTTTGCAACAGCCACTGTATGTTCCTATCTCCTTAAGCATGGTTTTTTTTTAATGTATTGCAAAACAAAAATTAATAAATTGCATTTACTTAAGAGGAGCTCTCACAAACCACAAAGACAGTGAGGAAAGAGCAACCAAGTTAATCACAAAAGCCTAGTACCTTTACTCCAGTTTTCAAACACAGTGAAGGCCATCTCAGTGGTTGAACTGCAAGCAGTTTATTGGTGTTCAGATTTTCGCATTGTTTGGTTCCAAAAAATATTTTTGAAGTAACATGGCTGGTGCAACTGCTGAGGAGATGCCTCAATATGATCCAAGTTGTTAAAAGCAAGAAATATCCTTATTTAATATGAAGAAAAATATTTTCCTTTTACAGCACAACTTCAGAAACCTTAGGCCTTGATCCTGCAGGCAAGTAGGTACACATGAAATGTTAACAATGCAATTTGATTGCTTGGCTTATTTACTTCAATAGTTCAGTAACAGTTATTAAGAACAACTCGGTGTTTCTAGCTTTTTATTCAGTAGCCTTTCATACACTTGTACCTGTCTTGAGATCAAATGGTATTGTAGTCCTGTGGTAACATCCAGTAACAGGAACTAAACACTGAATGGGATAGTATTGCTGCTATTTTGTATAAATAATAAGTATTAAAAGAAATTACTTTATGGTCAATAATAATCTATAGTCAGATAGCATATAGAGGTAACTTCAATTATTGCAGGTATCACCGTAGGCAAATAAAGTTTGTGATTTTCATAGATGTAAGTATTGACTAGCAGGATTCTCACAATACCATGGTGTCTGCTCATCAGCTGCCTCTGTGCACAGTGCTCCAGAAACACAGCGTTATTCCGTGAGCCAAATAACAGACTTGCAGTAAAATTGCATTTGGTTTAAAAGGTTTTAGGCATAAAGTCCTTGCCTGAGACCTTGTGTTAAAATTTAGGTTAAAGGCACTTGGTGATTACCATCAACAAAGGATGACCTGTAATTACCTGTCCTGTCCTTTCCTACGGTTGACTACTTGTACATGTACTTTTTCCCAAATGTGTGTAAAAATGTAAGGAATATCCTACTTTATTATCTGTGAGGCAAGTTTTTCAGCAGGCAAAAGACAGCATAATTTCTTTTGCATATTGTAGGAGTCAAGTTACTACCTACTTGTTAGTTAGGATATTCATCATCAAGCTGTACCAAGTCAAAGCTGCAAGTTAAAAGAATATACTGTTTTTACCCCCCAAAACTTCAGTGTTGGAGGTGTTTGAGAATTCCAGAGGGCAAAAGAAGTTACACTTTTCCCTTACATTGCTCTAATCCTTTGTCTTCTGATGCATTGTTGTCTGTTCTTTCTGTAATTTTATTTATAGCTTTAAGTCGTAGTGTGTGATAGACAAGAAACTGTTACCCAGAAGTGGAATAATATGGTTTGCTGTCAGTATATATGGCTTTAAATAAACACTTGATAAAACTGTATTTGGATGTAGCTTGTAAAAACAAGGATTTGGGCATCTGACTACCGTCATTATTGAGGAGTGATAGAAAGCTGAAGCCAAGCCACCCTCTTTAAATTATCTTGGCCTAATGCCTAAGTGATTATCATATGATATATCATTTTATTATGAATAGTGAGTACTTTTAAGGTATTTCAAGGGTAATTTAAGGCCGTTAGGGTATATAGCATCACACAGTGTTCCTAGACCTTAAGTGTTAGAAGACGATTTGTAAAGCTATTTTTAATTTTGTCCAATGTGTAGCAAATCACCAGAGATTAACAGACTTTTAATGACATAGTTATTAATTTTAAAAAGCTTTAAATTTGTAATTCCTATTTTAGTGTTTAGGTCAGGGAAATAGGGTATTTCTTGTAATAGCTATGTTAAACTTTAGTTGCAGTGTAAATGCAAATGTAAAACTTGCTGATGTAGTCACTGCTTTTTAATAGATCATTGACCCGTCAATCAGACTCTGACCATTCAGAGATAAAAAGCTAGGCTTTCATTGGCTATTATGAATAGAACACCTTTCTGCAAATTTAAGAAATGGTGTAATAATTAACAGGTATAATGGATATGGACATTTGGGCTTCAAGTATATCTTTATGTGCTTTAGCTCCTGTTATCTTTGGTGTAGTTAACCCGCTGTCTACCAAGAGATAAAGTATGATGTAAAAATGGGGTTTCTGTGTCAGTAGCATTTTGCTAATATGATTGATAGAGGTTTTTTTCCCTCATTTTTCTTAAGATCTGTTGTTGTATTTTCAGGCATTTTGCTTTAAAACAGAGCATAGAACTTTGCTAGCAAGTCTCCCTAGGCAATAATACTGTTCTAAAGAAGCAGAGCAAAGATGGTTTAAGAAATTTTGTGTACAGAGGATGTATCTAGACATTTTTGTTCCTGATCTACAGACTTAAATGATTGAAAGTACTGATAAGTACTGGTATCTTTGACCTAACAACTTACTCAGAAATTGCCAAAGCAGTTCATTTGATAGTGGACTCACGAGTTGAAGCAGGAAGAAGGCAGGGGTCACTTAGGAATGGTAAACCCAAAATATATTAAGAAAAAACAATTTCAGGTTTTGAAAACGTATTTTAGTTGCAAAAAATAATTAATGTCAAGATGGCAGCTGCTTTGATGCAATGTCCTTGCACTGCAAAATATAAATCAGGAAAGAAAACCTGAAGATTAGAGAAGTTGCAGAACTGTAAAGTTAAGGAGAACTTTCTGAATTTATGTGTAACTTTTGTTTTTTGTCATGTTTAAAGATTAAGAGAGAAGTGACAGTTAAAATGGGAGGCTGATAAAATAGTGCATAACTGGAAGATTAACACACTATAGAGGTTGATTTTATTTTGAAAGTGATTTTCCTCTGAAAGCGTTATAGCACTATTTAAAGTGCCATTAATCTAATTTCTCACATTTTTCCGATATTTCATATGAGTGTGTTCTTATGTACTAGATACTTACTCAGAAAATGTTCATATAAAGGCTCACAGCCTTATAAACTTGTTGGTACAGAACTTGGCACAGCTGTCATCCTTTTGTAAATGAAAGTTACTCTATTTCATGGAAATTCAGTAGTATAATGACATCAATTCTCTGTAGAGATTAGTAGATATTGTAGTATTCGTTTTATTTTGTGCTCAGTTCACAGATTGTCATTGGTGTAAATACAATAAATAAGTCACTGTTATTATTCATGTATTTTGGTCATGTCAGTGCTCCCTAGGTATAAGGTGTGCTTGTAAAAGCAGTTACTTAGAGATTTGCCTAAAACTTTTCAAAGTATTTGTGACTAGTCACAGACTTTAATATGTCTTTATAAATGTGAATGTAAAAAGATGAATAATTCTGGAAGGAAATATGGAAACTTTTCAATGGTATTTAGCAATGTCATGTGTGCTGTAGCTTGAGTCCAAAATGCTGCAGTTGCAAACTTTTTTTTTTGAGTATACTGTGACACTATCCTGAGATCTTACAGCTCCACAAAACAAAATCCCCAAGAAAAAGATGGAAGGGGCAAGGTGGGATCCATTACTGATTCATGGGTGGCTTACACTGAAACTGGAATGCAGCCTTCCATGTCCCTAACCTCAGCTTCATAAGCCTTCTAGTTATTTGTTCCTTTCTTTTGATAGTCTGTTCTTTGAGTAATCTTCTCGTGGTGTGATACACCCTCACTCCCTTAGCAAAGTAGAGATATCTATATATAGACACTGTTTTACTAAGTTCTAATCCTTGCACACATACTGCTTAATATTGTAGTACAGGCAAAACTACTTAAAGCAAACCACAAAACTAATCCATAACAAAGGAAAATCCTTAGACATAATTCTGCTGCAATCTTTATCCCCAGTATGCCAGGGTAACAGCTCTGTCTAATTCAGGCTCTGCATAAATTGTCCGTGTGTGTATGCGTGTATATACACATACACTGAGAAGAAAGTTTGGGAGTATTAGGGTTTAGATTTATGTTCTGTTCCTTTCATAGATGCTTAAAGTTTTCAATGAAAAATAACATAATGGTGCTTAGAAATTAAAAGCAAACTTAGTTGCCATGATTTTTAGTATGAGAAGTAGACAGAATTACAACAAACCTCCCCCATGCTTGAATGTAATTCTTTAGCGATATTTTTCCTTCGAGTGTTACCTGATTAATCATTGTTCAACTCTGATTATAGGAAGAATACTTTTAAAATGTGATACAGCACATCTCTGGAAGCAGAGTGAAAAACAACTGCATTTCTAGGATCTCAAACTCACATTTCTACTGAACTTCGAGTATTGCAAAGATATGTTTATCCTATGAAATATAGGCTAATAGTATTTTAAATATCTTAAAGCTTTCTTTTCACAGTACTTTCTGGCTTTAAACTGTGAAGTACAAAAATGTTCTCTGGTACTGTATGTGAAGCCTTGCACTATATTGACATGAAGTAATATAGGACATTTGACATTATTTGATTTTAATTTTGAGACACTGTGACATCTTAAGCACCAACTTTTCTATGAAAATAAAATTTCAAAAGTCAAGGAGCTCCAAGTTGTAAGCTGGCCTCTAAACATACTGTACTAATGATCTCATCAATTTAGCCACCAAATTGACCTTCCAGTGTCCTCAGAACTCAGAATTGATGTATTCAATGGGATTATTTACAGTGTGCTTGAATCTGGTGTTTTATCCGTATAAGAAAACTTAAAGAACACTATAATAAGGTTACTGTGAGGGTATAGAAAGCAAGTGAGCAATTTATTTTAGTTTACTTCAATTAAAATTTCTATGTCCTCAAAACTTGTTGCTTAAATGCTTGAGAATTTTTGCAACAAGACACTAAGATTAGGCAGTCCTCAGCTCTTGGAAAAGAAGGTAAAGATTGAAGGGAAATTGCTGCTCACTCTACAAAAGCCCACTTGGGAAATGACTGATTATTTCATTAATCTCTGCATAATATGCAAGTTCTTTAGAAATGACATGGACTTATCAGGATTCTGCTGTTCAGCCTCTCTTGGTCTAGAGCACATATGTAATCTTTTAGTTATATCTTTATAGTATAACACACATAATTAGAAAACTACTCATTCGTAAGGGCTGTAATCAGAGTAATAACAAATTAAATTAGTAGCACATTTTCTGTTTGTTATAGGAATCACACAATCACAGATGGCAGCCTTTTGTCTAGGAAACATTAGCATCACTTCTTTAGGGATTCAGCCTTGCCCTTCTTACATCATCTATTATTTTGTTACTGAATTGTAAATTCTGTGTTTTATGTTATTTGTATATTAACATTAATCATAAAACTTAAAACTTTCACAACTATGGGAATTGTGCTTTAAAAGTTGTATTCTTACAAGCCTACATTTAAATGTTTGCAGAATAGTTTGGATACTTTCAGCTTTTATGTATTGTTGGTTTTGCAATGAGCATAAAACTGAGTGATACCACTTAGCAAGTTTTGTAGCTTGTTCCTATTACAACATGATACATCTAGCTTTAGTGGTTTTGTAGTATTTTTTGCACTTAGGCTTGAAATATACCAGAGATCAGTGTTCCAAGATGTTTATAGTTTTTCCAGGTTACTGTGAGCTTTGTGAATGTGCAATATCGACCCCCAGTGGGTTCTTAGGAAAATGGCAGTTAATTTAGTGAGTGCAAAATAAAAAACATAAAACTTTTTCAATATTGTATTTGTTTCAATGCTCTTTTTTTTTTGTTTGTTTGTTTGCAGCTGGATTAACTCCTGAATTTTATTTCTGGTATTCTATTTCCTACCTCAATAGAAGTTGCTCCAATAGCCAATTGTGCAAACAACACTCCCATAATATGGGGTCTAGGCATCTATACTTTAATGGACTGTAACTGTGTATGTAAAAATGATTGTATAGCAGAAATTGGGGGAAAAAATGGTCCTTTGTTTTGTGCTGTTTAAAGTGGGCTTATTTCTAGCTAGCTAGAAAAGCTAGTAACTAATTGGGTAGTATGATACTATGTAGATGAATTAAAGCAAATTCTAAATCATCTGCTCAAGTTTTACTCACATATTTAATAGTCTTTATTAAATTTTAATATATCAGTAATATCCTGGAACCTTTAATCATTTAACACAGTATTTTCATGCTAAAGCAGCGTGTCCAATATTGCATTTCTAGCCAACTTTTTAACTAGTTTTAAATCATTCATTAAAATTGTGGTAATTTAAAATCATCTAGTATTTTAATAATTTAGTTGAAAGTGTCATTTTCTGAGATTAAATTGCCTTCTAACCATGCTGTGAAGCTTCTTATGAGCATTTATTACACTAATTAAAATGAAGCACTGAATGGCTAATTCATATTCAGCTGTTAAATTATCAATAGTGCAGTTAAGTCTGCTCAATAATGAATTTCAAAATGAACTTCACTATAATTGTGCATCTGCCGTGTTTCAAAGTGTCAGAATTTAAGCCATGCTATAAATTTATTTTTCTGGGCAAGTTTGATACAATAAATGACTTCCATTTGGTACATTTAATTTTATAGACTTTAAATAGCAGTGTTTTTACCAGTTTAAATTATTAAAAACCCCTTTGAATTTTAGACATTTTAAAATTGATTAAAAAGGCCAAATATTTTTGCATTGACTGATATTTAGTGTGCTTCATTACATAAACCACATTAAGACACAGCAATCAAAAATGACAAAAATATCTCAAATTCATATTTTTGTGGGAGCACCCAATATTCCAAGATTGTTGGATGTGTCAGAGCAAAGTAGTTCAGCACCTGCTGCTGAAAAATGGAGAGAACTCCGCTATTTGTGTGATACACACAGTCTTGTTTCTGAAAAATGCAAAGGTGCTGACCACATAGTGTTTCAGGCAGAAAGCTCTATAGTCACAGCAGTTCCTACAAATGGTGACAGCTCTCAGCAGTCTGAACAATGGAGGTTAATGGCTGCAAAAGAATATTTGACATCTCCTATAGCTTTGGCAGTAACAGGTGCCAGCACACCTAAAAAGTCCAAAAGTCTGATTTATTCTGACTGCCAGATATTGAAGGATAGATGCACACGTGCAGATATAAATCTGGCTGCAGATCAACACCTGCCAAAATTTGCAGAGTCAGCTCAAGATGAGCAATCCCATGGCTGTTACTCAAACCTCTCTGAAGGAAAAGCCAGTCATTTAGAAGTTAACAAGTCCAACGTTTCTGATTTGGTTGCCAGCACTAAGCAGATTAGCATACATCTAAGGTCTGTGGGACAAGGTGCTCAATCAGATTGTGGAACGGATCGCCATGAACATTTAAGTCAATATCTGGATATGTTTTTCCCCCAAAATCAAGAGTCAAAACCAAAAGGAGAACCAAGCAATAGTTCAGACTTTGCAGTGTCAACAGATACTGAATTTCGTAGTATAATGACTTCAAGCCAGATGGCTGTTTTTGCACGGGGTCAGAGTGAGATACAGAAAAGAGTCCTAAAACTATCAGAAAAAGAAGCAGGTGAAGAACCTGAAGAAAGACAGTATGATCACTTCCCATGTGATTCTGGTCTTGGGACATGTCTCAATGTGGCTACAAATGAATTTAAGGAAGAGTGTGCAAGTTCACTTGAACTTTTCAGCTCTGAGAGTGAT
Organism: Urocolius indicus; assembly: GCA_013401255.1. Lineage (NCBI taxonomy): Eukaryota > Metazoa > Chordata > Aves > Coliiformes > Coliidae > Urocolius > Urocolius indicus. Next base: position 62,512 of record WBNH01009183.1, on the reverse strand, counting down.
GGGAAAAATGTTTGCTGGGAAGCTACAAAACAAGAAGGAAGTGCTCAGGAAAATATAAAGAAGTCTGAAGAACTTAATGTGACTGCTGAGCAGTTTGTAAATGAAATACGTATTGAGCCACTGAGCTCGGGGATATTGTGCTCTCAAGTAGACAATTGTCATAAGAACTCTTCTAAAAGAACCCTCAGGTGTGAAGATTCCTTTCCCATTTTCCACTCATCGTTTAAAAGGCAGCTGAATTCAAAGAGAGCTAAGCTAAATTCTTCAACTGGTCCTGGGATTAAAGTGGATCAAGAGAGGGTGACTGACTTCAAGAAACGTCAAACAAAATTATCGTCACTTAAGAACTGCTGCTGCAAAAATCAAAAGTACAATATTTTGGTCACAGTAGTACATCCTAGTCATATCAAAGAAATACAAGTGAAGACTAGACCAAAATCTTCTTGTAAAGTTCCTGTAGCAACTGTTGTAGTTATGGACCAGTCAAGAATTGAGAGAAAGGTGGTGTTGTGGCGTGGTGCTGCGTTTTGGTCCCTCACCGTGTTTCCTGGGGATATTGTACTGCTTACAGGTGAGAAGTCCTTTATTTTCCTCTTTAAAATGTGTATCTTTAAATTGCTGTTTACAGTAGAACATTATGTAAGCAATTATTGAGAACTATGGCTAAGCAATTATGTCTTTCTTACCTCACTTACCTTGCTCAACACCACCTTGAATTCCCAGTCATCCTGTCAGTGGAGTATTGACTGTCACGTAGAAGTTTGCCCCCCTCATCTCTTTGGTCTGAGGCACAGCAGTGCCATAGGTAGTCAGGTGTGTTCTGTAACCTGTCAGTGTTTATATTCCTGAAATGTGCAAGTGCTATTACAAACCAGATAGGTCAGTTATTTAATATATAGACTTTTTGTAATTATCTGCTGTTGGACCAGCATCTGGACTAAAGAATTGTTGCCAAGTGATTTTTTTCAAACTGTCTTTCACACCTCTATGTTCTAAAAGAAAAGTACAATACACTTCAATGTCATTGATACACGAGTTGATAAGGTTGCTGTTTCTCTTTACAGATATAACAATGTATGAGAATCCTTGGTGTGGAGAAATCTTGCTGCAATCTACATTTACCAGCCAGTTATTGAATCTGGGGAAATTCTCAGTGCTCAATCCGGAAGAATGTAAGATTATAGTGCATAAGTTTCCACAAAAATCACAGTAAAATTGCTATTTAAGGTACTTTGTTTTGTTGGTAGTGCCTCATACGCAGCATAAAATGGAAATGTGAGCAACCAAGAGGTACAAAACTCTGTAGGAAACTATGACAGAAACATCTGTGGACAAGATGTGGGCATGCTGACATCAGATAGATCTGAACTCTGAAAAACTGTGTTCTTTGAGCTTTGATCAAGAACCAGCAGTTACCCCAGGGCTCAACCATAAGATGTCTGAGATTTCATGGGGACTAAACTTTTTGCAAAAATGTTAGACTTACAGAGTGAGTAGATCCATTCAGAGAATTTAATTAATTGTAGGCTATAAAATAAAAAATCTTTAAAGATACCTAAGCCATGGAGAGTTGGAGACTAAGGAGAAAATACAGTGGAACTGTGAACTGTCATTTTTCTTTCTGTCTTTCTGATGGCCATTATTGCCAGCTGTTTAAGGCAGGTGATGATCATGAATGGCTATTCTTACCAAGCTATGCTACAAGATTTCTTTCCTATTTGGAGTGTAATTTAAAGTACGTTTCTTAGCTTAAGTTTGGGATGTTATCAAGAAGAGACCAAGGAAATACAGTTTAATTTTGGATAAAGTGTTACACATCTCCAGAATTCCTTGCCTTACAGTTATTGTGAAATAGTTTTGATTTTGTCAATGTAAATGTGTACTGGTAGATTTTTATACTTTGAAGCTTTACAAATGTATTCTCCCTTCAACTTTGGTTTTTTTTTAAATCAGTTTATCCTGTAGTGGATGGTGGTGTTCTCCATGGCTTATTGGCATATATATCATCTGAATTTCCCCATTTTAGAGACATTCCACAAAGACAAGTTCAGAGACTGGATAGTGTTCAGTATATGCAGCTAGACCAGCTCCAGCCAAATACATTGGTTCACTCAATCTTGAAAATAGTCAACATTGCGGTATTAACAGGTAAGATAATGCACTGAACTTCCATAACTTCAACAGATAGAACTTAAACAGCAATATTTTCTGAGGCAGTTCTGATTGTTTCCTGTTCTGTACACAAGTCACGAGTAAAACCTTTGTAATGATCCTCTCCTAAGTGGCATAGCAGTTAGAGACAAGAGGGAAATAATGACTGTAGTCAGCTGCTGGAAGGAGATAACTGCACAGGAGCACTGACCAGTAGCATATACAACTGTGAGGAAAGCATGCAGGTGGTGAGTGCTGATAATCAGTATTCCTCCTCACTGAGGATTTGGTGTGTTTTCACTAAGGAATCAGCACTCACCACAGACTGCAGTTACTAATGTATTGACTTGTTAGTGAGATGGCTTGAGCATTTCTACAGGTCCAAATAGTGTGGTACCTCATCTTCAATATGGCTGAGGACCGAAGGGAGATGCAGGTACTCAGTATAGCACTGGGAGGTTGAATGACAGAAGGAATCTCTTAGATACACAGTAATTCTTGATAATCCTTACTTGTGTGCCTTTTTGTACAAGTTCTTTTTTTATTTTCAACAATGAAAGATGCACAGTGTAAAGCTACGAAGATGTTGCACTGTGATACTCCTATTTCTTCTACATAGGCAAAAGAGAGAACTGCCTCATTTATATCATTTGATTTGGAAATTTGAGTTCTCTGTATATTTTTATCGTAAAGCCTCCACTCCCCCAAAGAACCACAATCAACAGTCTGTGTATTGAGTTTTTGAGTTTTTAGTCTTCTGTCACACTTTCCTTTTCTTCTAATAGTGAATACAGTTATTTCAGGATTCCTCTTGTGAAAGAATTGTCCATGTTAAAATTGGTAATTTGTTTCCATTTATTCATAAGCAGGCCTCATAGCTGCTTCTCAACATCCTTCCCACCTTCTGATTTGAACAAAACCAAATTATCTTGGGGTACTCTCAGTATTTCATGGAGTCTGTTGCCATGTTTTTTTAACGTGCTTTCGGGAAGTCAAAGACCACTATTCTCACCTAGAAAAAGTGTTCCTCTCTTTCCTTGCATACCTATTCTGTTTATCTTTTCTTTAGTGCCACTGTTTCTCAGTGCTTAACTTCAAGCTTTTGCAAATAAATCATATTACATTATCATCTTAGTAGGATTAACATTCTATTTTACTCACTGTCAATATAATGTTTATTTGTTATAAATGCAGTATTTTGAAGATAAGAGGTCTTTGTCATTTGTTATTTTACATGAATCTCAGAACTGTTGAACATAAAAAGCAAGAGTTCATGTTCAAAAAAGATTTGGTTTGGAAAAATCTTGTCGTTTTAGTGTGAAACTAACTTACAGGCAGTGTCTTGGTAAGAGTGCTACAGAGATCTTTCTTTTTGCTTTAAATTTGTGTGAACTTTTATTAATCCTCTTAATGTGCTTGTACATGACTGTAGTTTTATGTGAAAACTTGTAGAGACACTTCCAGTGTGTTCCACAGAAGTTACAGGAACTTTAATGTCAAATTATGGCAACGTTTCTGAGACATCAAGTACAATTTCTTTCCACTTAAACCAGTCAGGATGAGTGGGAGCTGAAAGATGCTCAGATACCTGCTGTTTCAAAGGGAAGTGTCCAATTGCTGAGTCTTTGAGTAAATAAAGGTAAATTAGCATACTTTATGCATTCCTTCAAACTAGATTCGTGTTGCTGAAGAAATGAAATTGCTTCATTCTATCCTGAAGAAATTGTAGATGTATTCTTTCTTGCTTATAATTGTACTGTAAAATATGATAGCAGCATGATTTTATGCTAATATTGAGGCATGAGGGTTTTGTATGTTTGTATGCTTTTTACTGTAAAAGTCATATAACTTCATACTTTTTCAGAATCTGTGTATAGCTACAGAGGTGGCAACCAAAGAAAAATTATTCTAACAGTAGAGCAGAACAGAGATCAACACTACAGGATGGTGCTGTGGGGAGAAGGGGCTGCCTGGTGCCCTCACCTTCAAAGGAAAAAAGGTAAAGTCTTTGTACCTAAAAGGAGCTGTAAAACGATTTATGTGATGCTGTTAATATCTTTAAAATGCTCATCTGGTAACATTTTTCCACTCAACCTTTAAATACTCCCCTTGGAAGGGCAACGTATTTTATACCAGTTTTAACATATCTGCTCTGTTTAGAGATAGTGCCATCAGCAACAAAATTTAAATGCACTCACTTTAGAACACTGAGAAATCATGAGTGGTTGGAAACTTGTACTTGCACTATAACTATAAAAACCTAACGGTCGTGTTCAACTTGTTATCAGTTTTGAGTCACTTCCTTATCATTGTCTGGTTTAGCATGAATTGCTGGGTTGTTTTCCTTCTGATTTTCATTCTCTATTTTGATTAGGCAAGTAGGTGACTACTGGATTCTTGTAATACAGTGAGAGACAACTCAAAATAGTCTTCTATAATCTCAGTTTTTTAAGTATTTATCTTTATTACAGAGACAATTGGAAAATGGAAAAGTAATTAATTTTATATTGGAATGTTATGGAGTTAAACTAAAAAACAGGGACATATTAAAGATGGAAGACGATTACTAACATGCAGAGTGGGTTTTTTTCTTGACATTGCCAACTTTTTCTTATAAAGTTTCTTGTCAGCTCTAATAACTTGTTTACTTTTTAAAAAGTTGTTATCTTGAAGGCTGAATTCAGTACAAGTGAAAGTGTCATTCCGTTACAGGAGGGCACATTTATGGGGAAAGGAAGAACCCAACATGTCATCAGGCCTGAAATGAAGTTGCCAGAGCAGATCATTTGAGAATGTCTTGCCGATTTGTTTCTCAGTTTTCAAAGTAAACTCGTCTGTTTGCTTTTTTTGTTCTGTAGATCACATATGGGACTTCAAATACCTTCTGGTTCAACATAGTTCTGTCTCAGGTGACTCTGAACTGCATACAACTCCATGGTCCTCCTATGAGTGCTTGTTTGATGATGACAAAAGGGCAATTGAATTCAAAGAAAAATTTCAGAAAAGAAAAATATCCCTCATGCAGATGACAAAGCTCTCAGCACATTTGGAGGAAAAATGCTCAGGTATAATTATGTATAGCTCTTTACTTGTCTGTTGACAGTACAATGCCTTTTTTTAAGTTATCACAGTTCTGGGAGTCTGAATTTATTCTGCAGGTTTCTGCTTAGTACAAAGCCAAACTGTGAGTGCAACCTTCATTCAGTGAGCCCAGAGGTGAGATAGATGGTGTATGTGGTACCATACAAAGATAGCTTAGGAACACAGGGAGATGCTGCCTTTTGTCTGCACCAGCCAGTTTAATAATGAAGTGATTGTTGAACAGTATTTCTCCAAAACTGAAATTCTCCAAAGCAAAAGTAAAGTAGCTACTGCTATTGAAAACTTCTTACAAAAGAGCGAAGAGTACCTTTGACAGTCACCTCTTCCTAAATAAACCTATAAGGATGCTGAGGTTGGTGGTAAACATTAAGAAGTAACTAAATAAAGTTGGTATACTATGTAACTCTAGTTTATGTATAAACAGTGGAAAGGTAAGTTGTCGACCCTCTGTTTTTCATTGTCTCATAATTAGCATGGAAGAAAAGCAATTGGAAATTATTTACACAATTCTAATATCTTGATCTCTTATTCAGGCTCTTCTATAAAGGCATCTACTGCAATAGTACTTGAAAATGTAACACATTAATACATTTTAAAGTAAAATTTAACCACAATGGTGATTTCACTGCATAAATCATCTCTCAAAATATGTCAATATGTTACTAAAGGGAAAAAAGAGAAAGTTTTATTGATAATGATTTCAGGTTTTTGAATCAGCTATAGCCCTTGGTTTTCCTTTCAGTTACAAACTGAATGCACTTTTGATTTTAAAATCTTGATTTTGTAGGAGTCATTCAAGTGAAAGCCCGTATCTTGGAACTGAAGTATACTATTTCAACTGCTCAGTACAAGCAACTCATCTTTCGTGCTGACACTTCACTGGAGTGTATTTTGGCTTCTCTGCCTATGATGACCTACTCAGGTTGCGCTAATTGTGGTTTGGAGCTACAAGCTGATGAGAACGGGATCTACAAGCAATGTATTAGATGTTTGCCATACAACAAAGTAAAAACATTCTACAGGTAAACAAAATACAGCTAAAATAATATGTACTGTTAGTGAAGTAAACTACAATTTTCTCCATTTTAAGTTCCCTCATCTATTCTATGTTTAAGCTGTGGTTAGCAATTCCTGTTTTCCTGATGTATTTTCAAGGAGCTGTTCTTGAATAGTTGTAATATATTGTCGTTATTTAGAGGTGATATTCTTTAAGCGTAACTTGTTTGTCTTTGAATACTACATCATACAGTAATGAGGTTTATCCAACATTGTGTCAGAAAGCCAAGAAGGAATAGAAACTTCAAGACTAAAGGAAAACTCCATGAGTGGATTGTTTTGGCCTAAGTTTGAAACTGTGTGAATGCACAACCATGTTTTTTAACTGATTAATCGATTTTAGCCTTGCAGAAATAAATTAGCAATTATTTCCAATAAACATTCTTATAGAAAGCAGAAATACGAACTTACCAGCAGATGGCACTGTGAGACAACATGAATATGCGTGTTTAGTTAGAGGAAACTAAGCAATCTGGTAGATGTAGGAACAACATTAGTAACTAATTTTTCAATTCTTAAGTTTATCTTAGGCTTTTGAAATGTGAATATCATAGCAACTTGAAAAACATGTAGGTAGAGGAGGTTGAGACAATTGTAGACATAGTAGAATTCTAGAAGATGTGCATTTCCCACCAAAATTATTCCTTAAGGATTTCATAGTGAGTTTAATGAATCATTGTGTTCTCAAGAGTTTGAGTTACTTAGATTCGATCTAAATACTAGATTGCCATTTGTTTAACAAGGTCATACCTTAGACTTTTTCATATATGTAGCATTATCTTGCATCTTTAAGTTTCTATGTTACTTATTTTCCAATGGGGAAAGATTTAAGTGCAAAGAGGTTTTTTTCTTGACTGAAAAGGTTTCCCATGTCTTTCATGGGATCATCACCTGTCATGTAATCCTGACGGACCTCAATTTAATTTCTTGCACAAAAGCTGATAGGCAGATGATAAAGATCTCCAATGTTGATATTCTTAGCATTTGCTCACATGTTGATGTGAAACTTAAATATTCTTTTCAAAGTCTGTAAAATTCCAGAGCCTGGTATGATGGTAGCATTCCCTTCAGCTAATCCATTTTTCAGTCTATAGCAATGAGTGTTCATCACTTAAAAAGGTGGACACTTTAACAGTAGCAGTAATGAGATAAGAGGTTTCTAGGTACTTATGCTCGGTGTGGATTGAATCTAACTCTCTGTATTAGTTGAAAAGCCTATTTCACTGTCATGCTTTGCCTACTTTATATATAGGTAATAATTTCACTAGAGGCTCCTGAGCCTTTAAGTTTTATCTTGAAATATGTTTATTACTGTTTTACAGTGATATAAATTTACCATACTAGACCAGTGGTATTTATGAATGAAGTTAATCACAAAATTGCATTTTCTTTGGTGCTAGTGAAAGAACATTAGTAGTTCTAGGCCCTGTTTTGAAGGCCATTTGGAATTTTCTTTCTTACTGTGACAGTTCACTCTTAGTGAACAGGATCATCTAAAAGACTTGGATGACCTTGAGAGCTGAGTATGAGTGAAGCAAAATTAATTTTCCTAATGCATCACTTGATTGGGGCGTTACATTTGGAGACCACATTTGCTCATGGCTTTGAAAGCCAATTTTGCAACACCTCTCAGTACATTTCTCTGCAAACATATTGAAATTAATTCTGTTGTTTCCAAAATGTTAATTCAGTATTTCTGGAAGCCGTAATAGTTTTTGTGTACGTCAGCATAAATTGTCTAAACCGAAATACACCTTCAGAGATAAGACAGCAATTGCCCACAAATATTTGGGCAATTCAGTGCTTAACTGTGCTGTTATTAAGCTTTCTGTCTTGAAGGGCTCAGCAGTCTTTAAGGACTACAAATAGCCTGGGCCTTGGTTTCTGTCTAAACCAACAAATCCAGACAACCTCGCAGATCATCAGACACGAGTTATCTCTTTTGATCACTTAAGATTATGAAATTTTGCAGTAGCTTTTAGATTAACAGATGGCAAGTCGAATGATTTGCCTGCTGGGAAAGTGGCATATTTGCAGTCATTTGCCTTCATGCCTCACAGGCATTCAAATTAGTGCTGTGAGGTATATTCTGCATCACACTAACTAAATTAATCTATTAGTAACACTCTGTAATTGCCATTATACTGAAGTACTGGCTCACTGTCCTATTTGACAGTGCAGCTCTGCTTGTCTCATGAAGTGACTGCCCTTTCATTTCTGCCATCTGCAGTGAGCACATTTTATCCTGTTGGGAGCATCTCCGATTGAAAAGTTCTGCAATGAAGAAGATTGTGCCTTATTACGTTATCTAACGTACTGTTTTGATGCTGTTCCTATAGGATTTACATTATTGTAATGTGTTCTGGATTTTACTATTTTAGTTTCTTCTGTAGGATGGTCAGAATACAAGCATATAGTCCTGCATGATCAGACTAGTGCAGTTTCCTTGAAAAGTTTGAGGATTGTGATGCTGCGAAAGTTGCAGGTCAAATTGTAAGGAGCATATATTGGATGTAGAAGCTGCATCAGCTGTATAAATGATTAGGCATAGTAAAATCATGCAGAAGCTTGAAAGCAAGCAGAAACTTCCTGTTCAATATCACTTTTGAGGACTGCGAAGGTATCAGCATCTCACAGAAGAAAAGCAGAAACCAATAGCAAGGATTTACTTGGGAGAACAATAGAAAAAGGTGTGGCATCGATGATGGGTTGGGAAGAAACTGAGTAATTTTAAATACAAGGAATACCTGTACTGAAAAAAGATTCACTTCTTACCAGTTGCTTCTCATCCAATATCACTTTTAAGTCATCTGAATTTGTAGACTAGTGCTTTTGGGACAGCAATCCCTAACCAGGGGTTCATTTCAGACCTAATGGGAATACTGTTGGACATATCCTATGTAGAACGAAGAGGGATTTTTACTTTTTTCCTTGTATTATGTTGGAAAATAATACTGTAATATATTACTTCAATTCAGAAATTGAAGTAATTTGACTCCAGTCAAATTATAGCAACTAACTTTCAAGAGTCTAATTATAGCAACTAACTTTCAAGAGTCTTTTGTTTTCTGATCTAGACCTGCTTTGATGACAGTAGAAGATGGAGGATCTGAAATTTATGTTCATGTGGTGTCTGAGTTGATGGAAAAAATCTTTCTCAATATTCCTGCAGACTGGCTGGACAGATTCGTAGGTACTGTATCAGGAATTACTTGTGACAGAAATAGGCAGCAAAGTTCACAATGGCAGTAAAATGTTTAATTATTGGCAATTCATAATTGAGATTGCTTTGGAAGTATTTGTATGAGACAAAAAACCACTGTTAGTGTCCAACAAACTCGGAAGCTCAGAGATAAAGTAGCAGCAAGAGGTGAGATGATACAAGCCCTTATTATATGTTATATAACTAACTAAGTATTTAGTAACTAAATGTTTTCCTTGTGTGCAAACCAGAAACTCTTAGCAGGTTTTAGAAGTAGCTGACATGCTTTCATGATATAAATAAATGGTGTTTCAAACAGGTTTCCCTTGATACATCCTATTTGACTTCTTGAGATGTGTTTTACATGATTTGCAGATATTAATGAGAAACGACTTGAACACAGTGTATCTTAAAAACATATTTCTAAAAAGCACTAATTTCTATTCAGGTGTTGAGCTACACTTCCAGTAATTCAGTGTTGCTTTCATGGAGGTGGAACTTGAATATTAGATACTGTTGTGAAAATAAAGAGTAAATTGGATTGTTCTGTCTTTCGCAGTGCCGTCTTCAGACATGACCTACAGCACAGTAGTAGCAGATCTGTGCCATTTGCTGCTAGCAGATACGGAAGCATCCTATTTGTTGGAAATTAGGAGCCATTTTGTGCTAGATGAAAACAGCTATCCTTTGGAAAAGGATTTCCATCTGCTAAATTTTCAACCCGATCTTTGAAGCGTTGACCTCTGCAATAACTGAGTAACAAAGACTGCAGGAACACACAGATGGCAAACAGAAGAAAAATGAATTAACTCAAGGAAGCACATCTTTTTAAAAATACAAAAAAGGATTTTGGTTTTAACTTACACAGAAAAAACCCAACAAACCCAAAGGACTGGTATGGAAGAGCATATTTTTAGTATAAACTGCTGTAGTACTGATAAATTGTTATAAAGTATATTTTTATACATATATTTTTCTCTTAATAAAGTCTTACTGAGTATCTGTCATCTTTTTCTCCTCAGAAAAATTAACCAGTATCAAGGGACTGATATTTATTTCTCAGATATGGCAAATTAGAGGAGGACAGCCACAACTGAGTAATGTTATTTTAGGTATAAGATTTTTTCTTATCCTGTACGCTGTCTGTGACTTGGTTATGTCTTTGCTTGCTTTGCTATAGTCATTGTTTTCCTTCTTTCAACAGCAGAATTTCTGCCATTTCCCTTCAGCAATTTTGCTGCTGTTTGTTCTCTTGTAAAACAGAACTGTCACACTGAATCTAATTTTATGTATCTAGAATTATGGCACTAATTTTAATTAAGAGGTTTTAAACAGTTTAAATTGATGCATTCTTTCACGGACTCTTTAAATTATTTATATGTTGTAGAATTTATCCAGCATAAAATGGCAAATAAATTTAATTGTTGTAAGCCATTTTATTGACTTTTAACACTGGTCTGCAAAATTTTGTCCCAACTTGATGAGATTTAGAAGTAAATTTATTCTTTTTAAAGTCTTAATGTATTCTGAGAGTGATTTTTATCAGTAAAAGACTGAGTAAATGGTGACAATCTCTTAAGTATTACTCTGTGAAATTGATTAAATATATAGATCAGTATTTTTCACTGATACAAATATTTTTCTCTGCTGTGAATTGTACTGCTTAAAGAGGCTGGTAGAAGCTGTAGGGTATGAATTGTGTTTGCTGTCTGTCTAGATCCTTGCAGATCTTTGCCTCCACTGTTCTCACTTGAGAAACATGTTTCCACATACACTATTTCAGCTATCTCCATGCTTCAAACACAAAACTCTTCTCAAAACCGAATTTGATAAATCAAGTTGTCAAATGGGTTATAAGGCAAGTAATATGTCTGAACAGCTTTCATCTGCTGTTCCTTGGAAGTGGCTACTTAAAATTGAGTAACCATGTTTCTTGGTGCTAGTTTGGATTCTATGGTTTCTTACATGAAACCAATTTGGGACTGCTGGGTCTTTAATGACGTTGATTAGAGTTATGTACAAGCTATGTGTTTTCTTTGGTACCAATAAAAGGAAAGGTAGTACTGTCTGTCAGAAAAGGAGAATCCTATGGGTTATTGGATGATTTTGAAGAAATGAATTCTCAGCTGAAGTTTCACAAGGATACTTACCTTCTTTTATAAAACTCCTTGTGTACTGATGAATCTGGTTAGATTCTGTTGATCGAACAAGTTTGTGCAGCTCTGCTTTTTGTAGCAAACTTAGTCTTCTGGTTTAAGCCCTAGTGATCTTGTGATAATTCCTCAGTCCTTTTCTCTCTGAAACATTTTCTGACAGTTTTGTTAGCAAGTGTAGAAATGCTAATCTTAGCCCAGCAAAATCAATTTCCTTCTGTGCCAAGATACCTAAGACAGCACAGTGACACCAGAAGCTGTATTCACTGCTAGCACCACTGGTGTGTAAACAGCAGGACAAAATCTCCAGAAAAAGAAAACTAGGTACACAAAGTATCTGAAGGCAACACTGGAGAGCCTATATAGAGTAATGATAATTTCCACAACGTCGAGCCTAGGGCAAGGGAAGAACCAGTTGAGGAGACCCACTGGAGTGTCCTTATGTGCTCCTTATTTGCTTCTGTTAATAAAATACACTAATGATAATATGGAAAAAATCACAGCTTTGTAAAAGCAAAACTCAAACTCAATGATTGAATTTCACCTCACTGTAAAACTACTTTTCATTCTTAGTTTCAAGTGACCTGACAAAACCAGGATGATATTGTCCTAACCCATCGCCTTGGGGAAAGTCCTAAGCATCTGTGCCTTCTATAGCTTACTCTAACTATGCTTTACTTGGTAGCGTGTAGTTCTACAATGGGAATCTTAATGCTAGGGAAAACTATGTTGAAAGGAAGAGCAATTTCAGTGTTTGGAGTTAAATGGAGTTAATTAGCACCAATGCTGATCCTGTATAAGTGAAAACATTCCCAGAGTGTTTTGACTCTTGAAAACAAGACATCAATTAGGTTAGAGAAATCCTAAGGATTGTTTTACATCCTGCCAATGTGCGGTCTCATTAGGATGATTTGGTAACTTTGGGTGGAGTTAACACTTTGTGAATTGGTGAGCTGTGTGTGGTCAGCCTTTAAGTTCTGTGTACTGTGGCTAAGTCTCTTCAGCTGACTTAGACCTGACTGCTTCATTCTTCTCTCATGGCTTTTCAGATCACCACTCTGACGCTTGTTCAACGGTATTTCTTGCTGAGATCCAAGCCACAAATGTGACACCATAGTTCAACTTTAACCTTCATAAATTTGCTGTAATTCTAGAGTTTCTTTAGTTCCTATCTTCACTTCAGCAATTCTGTATAAAAATTCTAGGTCCTGCTGCCTTGTGTTTACTACGTCAGACTCTTACCCCTGCCTTTCAAACAGGAAGCCATTTCACTTTCTGTGCCTCTGTCTGGCATAGAGATTTCTTTGGCAGGAGCTTTCTGATCCTTTGTCACCTGTAATGCATCTTTCTCCCTTTCAGTTTCATCAAGCTGCTGTTTTTAGAACGTCCTGGTATATTAGGAACATGCAATTGTCAAATAAATTCATCTGGTCTCATTTCCTCACTTAGGGGAAGGATAGAGTAGTGCAGATGGCAGTGATCATTAGGCTTTCTAAAAGACCAGTGTAGGTATAATTTTAATTGGGAGAGAAGGTAGGGAGCAATCCACAAGGGAATCTAAATAAATACTCTGAGTAGTGGTAGAGCTGCTTCTCCAAGATCCTGTTGTCTAGAACAAGAACATAACCATAATTCATGTTTCTTATAAAATGTTGAAGAATTCCTGCTCAGTGTCAACGGGGTAATACTTTCATTAAGTTACAAACTATATTTATTACAGAGATTTAGAAACTCATGTGTTCGCTAATAGTAATGGGAAGTATTGGTGAAGATATCACATTTTGTATGATCTTGCATATATTTATTGTGTGTTTCTTGAATGGGGTTTTTCTGTCCTATGCATCTTGGTAAATGTTTTAAGCTTTTTAGAGCAGGAGAAGCAGTGTTAGGCACTAAGAGATCTTTTAAGCATTCTTCCACCTTCATCTCCATATAAATCTCAAGCACAAGACCAGATAGATGATCTGTAAAAGACATTTACTTTATTATGTTGACAATTGATAACACCTGTATTGTAACTGTATTTAATAATCTTGGAATACTTGTCCTGTTCCGGAAGAGTAAAAAAGCACTTTTCTCCTTTACTTCACTTGGATGACTTTGAGCGCAGACAAGTACATCGTTAAGTGTGTTTTACACAATTCCAGCTATCATCATAAATAAGTTTAACACACAAACTGGAAGTATTGATACTTTAATGTGTAAGAAATGTGAATAAAAAAGACCACATGAGTAAAGATGCATTACTTCATTATTTGTACTGTACATAACTCAGGTGACTTCCCTCTTCAGAGGTATTTATGTTAATGTAGATACTGTACGTTACATGCATCTTCCCACGCAAGCTAGTAAACATTTCTGAAACATTCTTAACGTTGCAAGATCTGTAATGTTTATTGGTATGATTTAAGTCAGAGACAAAACAAGGTAAATTCACTTTATTGCAGTAGTAATCAGAGAGTTTATATGTAGTTTTCCTTCCCAAATAGAACGTGTTGCCTATTAGATTGGTTTTCATTGTAGGGGCAGATTTGGAAAATAACTCCTTGGGTCTGGGGCTACAGGCATTATTCATCTAACAGAGGTATAATGAGGATTGAACACTTGGGAAATTCAGTTCAATTTAATGAGTCTAGGCACATCTTACGACCAGTGCTGCAGTTAGCAAGAACTGAAGGTACCATGTAACATTTCAGATGGAGCGTCGGGTGGAGTCTATCTTAAAATTCCTCTCAGGTATGTATATTCTCATTCCTAGTATTTCCTTTAGATAACAACTTATTAGCAAAATGAAAAATAGTCTTATTCCCCCCAGAGAAGCCTAATTATTTTAAAATGTGCTGAATTAATCAACACTGTATTATGTTTGAAAGGAAATTGGCTTTATTTCAGCAAGGTTTATGCTCCTTCTGGAGCATAGTTGTACAAAAGCTGTGTGTCTGGTTTATGACTGTGTGGCATGAAAGGTCCAGAGTTCAAGTTACTAGTGAACAATCAAGGACAAGAATGTCCTATTTATTTCATTGCTATTATAATTGTTCTAAATTATTTTACAGAATAGAAATTTACTTACAGAAAACTACCTTTAAACCAGACATGTTTCCTGCGGGCTTCATCTAATTGCAATTTCAATGTGAGAATAGTCATACTAGGTCAAACCCAAGGTTCTTGTAATCAGTGTTCTCTCTCCAGAAGAGACATAGAGAGAAACACATAAGGGCAAGCCAGGTCCCTTCAGAGTACTCCAGTAAGTCTCTAATTGCTCATGACTTCAGGACTTCTTCTATACTTCTACCTCAGTTTCAACACAGTGTGATGTACATTAGGGTCAGCTGAGAACACTGAACAGAGTTAAATGCAAGAATTACACTGTGCTGAGAGACATGAACAGATGGTTCTGGGGTTTTAATCAATAAACACTTCATACTTTCCCCAGTTCAAATTCAAAAGAAATTATAATGCTGCTATTTAAAATAAACTGTAAATTTTATTAGTCTGTCAACATCTTTTGGGCTTTGTGTTTTGACATGCTTACTGGGCTTCTGTCCCTTTTGGTGAAGACAGCCACCATCTCTGGGGATGCAGTGCAGTGAACAGTGAGGCCTGGTATTGTCATTGACAATTCTTAGGTAATTTTGGGTTCTGTCCACACGGTGGATGATGATTTGTGTACAGAACTCACAACCAGGAATTGGAATTTACTAATCAAAATAACTAGTACAGGGTGATCAGATTTATATTCGTGTTTTGTTTACTCTGCTGCATGTTAATTGGAAATATATTTTGACGAAAGAAAAGATAGAGTTGCAGCCTACCAGGGCCCAAATCTTCTGTTTCAAAGAATTTACTTACTTTTTTTTTCTTGTCTACTTAAGAGTGTAAAATGCTCAAAGATTTGGTAGGCTTTATCATTATGTTATGAAAGATAGTGAAAGCTTTTCTGTTGTAAGGTTGATTTTTTTTTTAATCCATATTGTTTAGGTGCTGTGGCAGAGAGCATGCCATCGTTTAACCAGCTCCTTGGGCTTGCTGATCATTTCGTTCCAGTGTTCTAGTTCTTTGCCACGGGTGTACATGAATGGCCCAACCACTACACATCCTATGAGATGTGTTTCTGGGGAAAGAAAACAAGCAGTTAGTGCTTAACATGTGTGAGTGCTTCTCCAGAACCTTTTGGAGTATTACCTTTTGTTTCTCCAAGTAATGCATGTTCTGAAAGTTATTTTCATTAAGGAATTCACTCTAGATTTCATGTTCTGTGGTTTCTACATGCTAAGATTCATCATTAAAAGGTGCTGCAGTAAGTGAGTATTTAATCAGTTCAGGCATACCCTACTGCCTGCACTCTAAAACTAGAATGGGTTTAGGGCACACAGATCTGTATCTGCCTGGCCCTTCTACCTTGAGTATACTGTGGAAATGTGCCCTAGTTTTGGACATCAGCAGTCTTAGTAGGATTCATATGATGCTCTAGCTTGTGAAAGGATAAGTTTAGTTAGTGAGACAGCTGGGTGTTGCCACTAACCACCTTCTGACAAAGAGCAGATTACTGCTTCAAGGCTGAACTTTTCATCTGTGGATGGGGAAAATAATATTGACTTGCCTTACGTGAGCTTCAGAATGTTTGCAAAGCACAAAACGTTTGACTCTGCACGTGGAAGTGATGGAAGACTTGAGTACTTATCTTAGTTCTTCTCAGTCCTCAAAGCCAAAGCGCTGGCCTAAAATCTCGCCTAAAAATTTTTGGGGGGATGGATGAATCCAAATGAGGATTTCTTGTGAGTAGTGAAGACATTAAATTTTTATTTGCTTCTCTAAGCAGAACTCCTTAATAGATTCTCTGACAGTAAGAAGTGACCTCAAGTATCAAGCTTTCTGCCAGGGAATGGGGATGTTTGGAATCTCTCTTTCTTTATCACTGCTTGAACTGTTGTGAGAATTAAAATTACTATTCCTCTTCCGAATTTGCTCAGGAACAGTGAATGGCCTCAAAATTTTGGAGGTTGGGGATTACACACGCAAATGTTCATATAATGTAATTGTATAAGCTTGTTTTCATAGGATACCAGAATGGAACAAAGTACATCACCTTGTACTGACAGTGACTAGCCTACAGTTATTTTAATCATGTCTGTATCCTCTGAAAGAGGGACATACTGCAAGTAAGTTGTGTGGATTTTTTTAAAGAAACAGCTTGTGAAATACCCCACACCTTTTAAGTTTTATTATTATTGCTGTAAAGGAATTATTTCCTCTCAGGTTTAAATATCTCTGTTTTATGTGAAAGACTTAACAACATCTTAATTGTAATAATGTATATTGCTTACTTTCTCCCTTGATACACTGGAACACAGACAGACTGAGGCTTGTAGTATCCAGTTCTGTCTGATCTGCCTTGAAACTGAAGGTTTCATTGTACACTGGATTGGGAGATCCCAGAACAGCTGCTGTCTTTTTACTTTTGATGAATTTATTATGGTTCATTAGTGACACTTTGACATACACACCTTAAAGAAAAAAGAAATTGAAGAAGAAATCTGTCAGAGGCACTTGGGTGATGGCTTAAGGAATGTCTTGCTTTCAGATATCAATATTATGTATGAAATTAGACTCTGAATGACTCATGAAACATACACAGCAACATGGCAACACATAATATTAAACAGGGAGTACACAAAGTACTTGGGGTGTAGTTTTGCAGTACACTTCCCAATTTGAGCCGTAAAAAGAAGCAATCATATTCTTACCATGCATCCTTGATCTTATATTCCCATATCTTCCCTTCATCTGATGGGAGATTTTTTTTTAAGGCTTGGTTTATTGGATCAGTAGTTAATCTCATATAATTAATCACAATTGTTTGATCCAACACAAGGGAGACTGTGAGGGATGAGCCATGTCATAGAGCTGAGGCCTGCACTTGGAATACATTTCAACGGAACAGATTCTCACAGTCAAAGAAGAATCCTTAAAAGGTTTTACTAATGACTTCTAGCACTGTGCTAAGGGATTTGGTACAAAATTTTCAGAAAATATCAATGATCTCTGCACTTTCTTCTACAAAATATTACAAAATCTATGGTGGGAACAAGCAAAACATTTTGCTTTGCTTCCTGATGTTGGAAGGGTATTACACTTTGATCTCGTTCAGCAGATCTTTGACGAGATCTAAAACAGCCTGAAATTTTCTGTTCTTCTTTACCCTTCTACAAAATTCAGTGACAAGCATGTACAAGTCTCAACTGATGGCTAAATATTTGTTCTTTTCTAGGGAAGCAACACGAGATTCCATGCTGCTACTGTTTATTAGTCCCTACTATTAGAAATGTCAGGACTGAGGCAGTGTTAACAGACTCCTAATATCTCCTTGTTATTTCCACAGATCCAGTAGGTTCTCATGACTGTTTCAGAGGGTGCAGGTTTACCAGAACAGACTTTTTTTTTTCTGACAGAGCTGCTACCTGAGTGCTATATATATGGAAAGAGTTATTATGTACACTCTTTGTACAAAGTCTGGTTTTACTTTTTTATTAAATCTTAATACATCTAATTCAGTAATTTGAATCTAAAAATAAATGTCTCCTTGCTGTCTTATACTGCATATCTTGCATCAAAGACTAGTGTTGCACTAATCTTTGTAAATGTAGACAACTTCTTATTCCAGTTTCTTCAGGATTTCCCAGAGAATCCGTGGAACCAAAATCATACTTGAAAGGCACTATCAAAGGAAATAAACCCCGGTTTATTTCATTTTGTTTTGTTTTTCTTAGTAATATATTCTGGAGAATCACCTTCTGGCAATTCTTCCTTCCAGAATGTGCCCATGACTCTTGCATATTAGGATAACCTCAAATATACCAGCACTAAAAGAACATAGCAGATTAATGTTTGGCTTGTAGAAAGAAACACAGAGTTCCAGCTCTCTCTGCTACAGAATTTCCCAACAACCTGCAGGCAGAGACATGATGTGTTGTGTTCTCTCTCTCTCGTAAAGCCATTCATACAAAATTAGAACAATTGCTCTTAGTTTATGATGCTACTTTAGTCATCTGCCATGAATCA
Source organism: Urocolius indicus (assembly GCA_013401255.1). Classification (NCBI taxonomy): domain Eukaryota; kingdom Metazoa; phylum Chordata; class Aves; order Coliiformes; family Coliidae; genus Urocolius; species Urocolius indicus. Next base: position 43,786 of record WBNH01009183.1, on the reverse strand, counting down.
GTCATATTTTCTTTGGACATCCTTAGCTATGATGAATGAATACATTCTGTAATATATTTCTCTTTCAACAAATGCACAGGTATGATTCTGCTTGTTGGAAACTCCTATATTGTCATTTTACTGTGCATTTCTTCATTTGAGTTTTACTTGGAGAAAACTGATCTCAACATTATGAATGTAGGTTTACTCATTTGGAGGGCAGCATTTCTAAAGTTAAACATCCTGGCAACAGCCCATTCAAAGAAACTTCAAAAAAATCTTCATTTTTATATATATATATATATGGAGAACTAAACATCTTTCTTTTTAACTGCTGAGTATATTTTGCACTTGTATATTTAGTTTCAGAGCCCTTCAAAAGAATCACTACAGATTCAATCACAAGTTTGTTTCTTCCATCTATTTTTTGCTTTGAGTGTTTAGATTTTAAACAGCATTTTGGGGTAGTCTTTAACACTCAACATCTGAGGCCAAAGACACATGAGCAGGATGTACCAGGAAAACCTGCACTGCAGTAAGGGAGAAAAATTATGATTCCTATGCCTTGATCCTTTGAACAATGGCAAGCCTGCCCAAAAATGGAAGTTTTTTTCCCATTTCAGTTCTCCCCAGGACAGCTGTTCAGTGTAAGCAGTTGTCCTACATCTGGAACATCTGAGCCTTGAGGTAACTCTTAATGTCAATAATCCCTGTAATGCTTCCTTCTCTGGATTGGAATGCAGCAAAGGGATGTTGCTCACTGTATTAAAGCAGGAGAAAAAATACAGCTACTGATGACATGAAACAAACCATTTCTTATGAAACAAAACCAAAATATAGCAGAACTGAGCTATCAAAATGTAATTACCCAAGTAACAAAATATGGCTTGTTTCCACTCAAATTAAATCACATGGATATTTATTTGTTCTTTCCAGTCAGTGCAAGCCTGGGTGGACAGATGAGGAAGGAGCAAATTAAAACAGGAATTCTGGAGCTGATAGCAGAGAGGAAATCATACTTACTGACAGCATAGCTCTCCTCCTGGAGCTTTAATCCCCTTGCCCTCAGAACCACTACAGTGAGACGGCCCAGGTAGTCATTGTAGCTGAGAGAGAACTGGATATCACCATACTCTGAAGGAGGCTTTGGAAGCAGAAGAACACTTGTCAAATAGATCTGAAAAATTCTCTTTTGACACAGACAAATTGTGCTGGGGGCTGGGCAAGTTCTTTATAGTAGTGGTTTGTGCCACACTAAGGCATGTGAGTGAATTGTAATGGCTTTATATGTGCTGTTGTGATGTTTGATAGAACCAACTAATCAGCCTTTCTAAACCTTAGAATTATCTTCCATGTGATGCCCATTTCCTTGCCTCTTCTTTTTTTCTGGTCTTACTAATTCAAAACAGAAGCAAATTGCTTTCTTAAGTTACAATCTTCTGACTTGTGTGACTGTTTCTAAGCAGCTGGATGCTCCTTATACAGTATTTGGAATTTTTACTTCAAATGGTTATCAAATACTTTTGCATTTGATGGATTTGATAAACATACTTCTTCAGATGTACTCCTCCAATATTTGTGAGGTGACAGAAATTCCCCAATGCTAAGCAACCTGGTGTCACATACCTCCAAGTTCTCTTTCTCTAGATCTCTCCATATGACCAGTTTATTGTCATCAGTTAATGTTTCATTTTTCAGTGGGAAGATAACTTGGCCTAGGAGATGGTGCTTCTTCTGTTTATCGACATGATAAACCAAAAACTTCAGAGTTCTCTGGAGCAACATTTTACTGGAAACCTGTACAGGAAAAGGAAGAATTTAATAATAATTATGAAACATCTGACACTTTTCTACTCCAGCATGACTTCAAAGGAAGAATTTTTCAAAGTTTATTAAAGGTAGGTGGAGATTTCCTCTAATTATTTGAAGTTCACTTTCATAATTTGCCTAAAGTTTGAGCTATGCAGAAGTCTGAAGATCTAAGCTAAAGTAGAATGAGTTCATTTGACAAATGTGAAATTAGCTGGTGTTTTTTCAACTCATATAGATCTAGTATTATATGATATGATGCATTAATTTCCAGACACAAATGTTTGAAATCTCTAAACATTAATTTTTTTTTTTCAGTTAGCTGAAACAGAAAACTCTTGTTTTTTTAAAGCTTTTGTGATGCCTGCTAAATGCCTCTTAGCACAGGGATCCAAACTCCTACAATTACAGCACTACACAAGTAGCACACCAGAAGCCTCATGAGCTCTAGTTTCTAGCCTACTTCAGCAGCAGAGAAACTAAAAGCTATAAAAGCATTAGTTCAGTACTGGTTGTTTCTGGACTTCCAGAGCTGCTGTGCTGAACTGCTCAGCCATAGTTCAAAATAGAATTTGCATCATTCCTGGAACAAGTTCTGGTATCCTTTAAATTTGGTGCAGACCCCACGTTCGATCAGTTCTGGAGCCACAGATTTCAGCAGCCCAGGATCTCCAGAAGCCCCAGCAATAAATCCTGTCTTCAGTGGAAAAAACTTGTATCTTTGGTAGAAATTTGTAAAAAAATATATTTTCACAAGACCTGAGCGGTAGTTTAACAAGTCATTGTTGGCAAACAAAAATCTGCTTCATCAAAAGGAAAAGTACCTGAAAGACAAAGTGTTCATCAAACTGCGGGTTAAGGGTTTTGCGTTTTGTTCTGGACCGCATGTAGCTCCTTTCATCAGGAAGCAAGTAGATTTTCACAAATGGACTACAGGACTCAGCTGGAGGCTGCAGCTTTCTGACTTTGATCAAGGAAACAAGGAGCCGTTCTGACTCTTGCTCATACTCTACAGAGAACCAGAGGCGCCCAATGTTGCCTTCAGGAAAATCCATCTCGCTTTTATCTTCAGGAGACTTGTACAGCTCTGGGTTAATGGTTCCTACAACATAAGCTCCAGCTTCATGAAATAAAAACCAAGCACCCTCAGATTAGTCTCAAGACTGTAGCAGGTATTTTTTAACCTCTGCTGTATTGGGGAAGATCACAGGAATCTCTTTTCTTTCTCTTATTCCTGTGACTGTACCTTGATAGTTTTGAGTAGTTGTTACTGCAGTCTGCAGCTGGTCATTGAGCTGCTTCTGGGGTCAACAGACACTTCCTGAGTTACCGTCATTTGTGCCTTTACAAGGCACAGGAGGACAGATTGCTTTGTCTGCCTGATGTGCAAAGTCTTACAGCAGTGGGACCAGAGTTAGTAATGTTCTGGCTCAATTTCTATATACATATGTAAAACATATAGTGATTAGGACTACTTCTGTGTAATACTATCTCTGGTATGCTCCCAATAAACATGTTTCATAATAATAACAAAGTTACCCTTAAAGAGAATTCCACTTTTACAATGCCATACCCAAAGAATGAAATGATGACCGTGGCCCAGACTGAGGAATCATGCAAAGGTCGCTGCCTTCCTGAATGTGTTCTTTGTTCGTCATGTTCATCCAGTCTCTCCCATGCAGTGTTGGTGGAATGATAAACGGAACACTTCTGGATCTGCTCAAGACAACAGCTCTTGACTATTCAGGTCTAAATACATAACCCAAGTTTGCTAACAGTTATGAGTTTATTGTTCTTATCTCACAATTTTGTAAGAGTTCTATAGGAAATGCAATTGATTTTGTGTAATACATAAAGGTCCAGTGAGGGCCATAAGATCTTCAACCTTCACACAAATCCTTTACTTTTTTTCCCCTTTCTTCTCCTTTAGAATTGACCTTTCAAAGGAAAGAAAGAATTAACTGCAGGTGCTCGTTTTAGAGCCCCAGAGCCCTGCAGTAACTAAATTTTTACGAGAGTTTCTTTTCTGAACTGAAGTCTTATTGCTTGGTTCTCGGATGAGACCACCAGGAATAACTGGAACATAAGCTGAAAATGTCTAGTAACAGATAAGGTTATCCATGCACCAGTTACACTTCATTGTATTCTCATTTATGTAAATCAGAAATAATAATTGCATTCAAAGTATTGTTTTCCTAAAGGAACAAAACAGAACATGATTGTTTTTGTAGAATTTAAGGGTCCCATTTATCTCTGTACATGCACATATTTAGATTATCCCCTCATTTGAGATGTTACAAGTTGAAATAAATTACTGATAGCATGTGCTTTTAAAAACAAACCAAAAATACGTACTTTGTGCTTTTTAGCTCAATTTCAGAAGCTGACTGATCCTGAAAAATGGCATTTGCATTTGTTGTTTTGACAGGACTGGTGAGCTTTTCGTAAGAAAGGAGGCAGCAAAATTTCTTCCAGAGCAGGTATGCAGTTATTCCAATGAGAACAAATAAAAGGAACCCTCCTATTATACCTCCAGCAACAGCAACTGTTTGTTCTGTTCAGACATAGAAGCATATAAAGCATCAGAGGAGGATCAAAGTCAGGTACTTGTTGGGGGTAGAGGGGATTATCAAAGCTGGAAAACTCATTTGATTTACATTCCAAAACAATTTTTAAACAAAACAGTCCTCTTGTGCACATTTTAGTCTTTGGTTGTAATATGATGTGATACCTAAAGATGTATAACATCAGCAATGAGAGTTTAGAAAGTATTCACATATGCTGGCAATGACTGCAATATAAGTGACTAAAGACAGGGGAGAAAAAAAACCCCAAAACCTAAGGAGTTGTTTGGGCTCTTATTTTACATTAGCATAAACATTTACCTTAGCACAGCAGAACTGCTTGAGCTTTTATAACAGAAGAAAAAGAAAACTTGAGAGTACCTAATGCAAAACGTACAGTTATTTTGGTTTGGTTGTGTCTTCCAACTATTTATCTATGTTGAATTGAGACTAGATCCTGGCACAAGGAACAATGCAAACCTCTGGTTGTTTTCTTTCTAAGGATGCATGTGTTTCCTGATCTCTAATGTCAAACTCAAGTATCCATTAAACACTATTTCTTGAATCTTGATTACTTCAGACAAAACCAAGTCTTGTATTATTTGGGTTTTGTTTTATCCCAACTAATAAAAATTAATGTATCAAATATGAGGAATTCTGTTGTGAGAATTTCTCACTAGACCAAGGGCAGACAATTGATAAATGGGCTCACTTCATTGTTTTCTTGTATTTTGCTGAATATGCTAGAGTAGAAGGCTGGAAAGACTACTTTTGCACTGCACCTTACACCCAGCCTGTCTTAGCCAACCACTAAACTAGTACAGGTGCATCGAGACATGACTAGGTCTCAACTGAGAATTATTCCTACCAGAATATTCTCTGTCTGAAAATGAACCCAAACTGTAGAATTGTCTTACACTCTGCAGCCACAGGAGGCAGCTCAGGGTCACCTGAGGCCTTTGAACTGCCGTTTCTCAAGAGTCTCCCCTGAAACTAAAGCAACAAAATTATCTGGTGTTCTCTTACAACTGATACTGACTTTTTTCTTCTACTCAGCTTTTAGATAGAAGTAACTGTGATTACACTTTTTTTCCTTTTTCCTATTTATCTGTCTGTGCTTGGTAGATACTTTGCAGTTAGCCACCTTCACACAATGGTACAAGTAAAGACAATATAAGCACAAAATAATCAGTCAACAGTAGCAGTAGTTTTGAATAAGAACTCAAAACTAATTTGATACCATTTAGTTTCTTGATTAGAGTTATAAAGAGTATGGGAAATAGGTTGCAAATGAGGGTACTACTGAGCTGTTGCAGTAAGTGAGATGAAATGTCCTTCAGCTACAGCACCCTTATGTAAATACCTTGTTCTATAAAATTAACCTGACCACGGTGCCTCAAAGGCCTTGATCTGAGCCTATCTTATTTTTCTGCATTTGGAACAGTCATAGGAGCCAATTTATTTTTGCAGCTCCCCTCCAGGTGTGTTGCCTTGGCTCTCTGCAGGAATTGTCAGTCTACTTCCCCGTGAGCCATATAATCATTCCTGTCTTCCAGCACCATGGAGCAATCACCTTGATCATGGCTATGGCACACCAACAGACACTTTGCTGTCCTTGCAAGCAGCAGGTGAGATAAATAGATTTCAGTATTTAGCCAAGCTATGAGTAAAACAGTATTAGTAGAAGACTGACTCTGAGGAACAGGAAATGAGTTCTATAGGAAAATGGGTTAATATTATGGGTTAATAGAGAGACAAGTCTGGTTGGGCTACCCTGGTAACTTAATTTCCTTTCATAAGAATGCACGGTATGAGGAAATATGTTAACAAATGCAGTTTTGATCATGGAAATTCTGTGTACTTGTTTCTCCTAGTTTAGTAGAGAGAATATTCGAGTATGGCTTCTGTCAGATTGCCATCTGGTTACAGCTTAGAAAGCTAGATGCAGAAAAACACGTTTCTGCCCATGAAAATAATAGAAATTAGTAGTTCACTTCATGCAGGTGTATAAACAGTACAAATGTTTATATGGCTGGTGGAGTTACTGTCTGAAGGAGGTATCTGGAAGGTTAAAATTTCAGGCAAGCTCAAAAGGACTGTTTAGCATGTTTTCTCCATTGCCAAGTATTTAACACTCAGCAGCACTCCCATTTCCCCATAACCTGTTTGTCACCATTTACTGGTTAAGACAGTAAGCTGAGGTGTGCTGTAATGCAAGACGTGCCACAGCAGCCATGCACTGTTTTTTGGAATAAGAGAATGAGTTTCCAGTCTCTTTGTTAACGAGTTTAATGTACTGAATTTATTCACTGCAGAATAATGTTGAGTATTTATGACACAGACACTGCCATTGGCTCAAATTCTGCTTTTAATTTTTACATAGTGGTAGATACAAGGTAAAGTTTTACCGTTTCAGTAAAGCTACCTCTGGTTTAATGAGAGTAAGGAGAATTTGTCTCACTTTCAGTCCATCAGCAACAGAACCAGTAGCACAGGACACTATGTAGCACTAGTCACAGACTCAGACACTGAAATAAGTCGAATTAGTTGTGTGCAGGAAAAAAAAAAAGACATATGATTTAAAACAATTACCTGTCATCATGAGAAATGGATGTGATGTGTTCCACTGTGGTATGGGATCCCGTCAGCTGGAGGTGGAAGAGACGCTTTGCACTTGCTGTATCTGTCTGGCAGAGCCAAACTGGCCTCCCACAGCCAAGTTCGAAGGTGCCTGTCAGAGCTGGAGGTCCAGGCTGTTGTTCCCTTAGCTGGCTCCAGAAGGTCAGGTTCCTTTACAGACCTTTAAGTGCAGAGAGGAGACTGATTTCTCACTCCAGCTTTCCCGCAGCGCTGGGGAGGGCAAAGCAGGGCTGCGCAGCGCGGGGACGGCAGGAGCTGGCGGAGGGCAGCCCAGGGGCCGCCAGCGCTGCCGGCCGTGTGCCGGTTGGCAGCCCCTGCAAACACGAGTTACAATAGAGGCATCTCCGATTCCCAGCAGAAAAAAAGGCAAGAGATTTGCCGGGAGAGCGCATCGCGGGGTGCCAGTAGCTCCTCAGCTGGCGGGGCTGGGAGGAAGGGGTGGAAATGCTCAGGGAAATAACTTTTCTGCTAGATACATCAGCCCTTGGTCTGCGTGAGAGAACCTTCAAAGCTATAAATATACTGAGACAAATACTTTGATGTTAATAGATTAATTCCAAAAAATGTTGTGGGCAACAAATTAACGTGTACTTGCTTCAGACTTTTAGCAAAATGCATAAGCACAAAGGGACACACAAACTCTGCTTAGGCAATTGCAGCTTTTCCTAATTGCATTTACAAATTTAGCAATCTTTAATCTTCTCTGTGTGTAAAAAAAAAAAAAA
>WBNH01009183.1:0-34734 GCA_013401255.1 Urocolius indicus | reverse complement strand
CATAGAAAATTAGCAGCTGTTGATGTTGAGAAAAAAAAAAAAAACCTACAGTACAAAATATTCCTTTCAAATTACTTTTGTTACTGGGCCCTAAGTTCACATGTGATGTGCACATGGCCCATAGAGATTTTTGCAGAGAAAATGACATGTGAAGCTCTGGTTTGTATGGCCTTCAAGCTTTTTGGGGGCACTGTCTGGCTTTTTTTTTCCTGGTTTTATGCACCACTTAGCCTTGGTAGTAGTAATCTAAACTTAGTAACTTTGCAAGATTACATATGTACACGTGTAAAATGGTCTGTTCACAGCTGTAGCAATGACCAACAAATGTTGGTCTAAGGCAGGAGAAGTTTTTATTTTAGGCAATATTTCTGGACTCTGACTCCCTCTGCAACAGATAATGGATTTAGGCCAGATATATGTAGATAAGGTATACATACTCTAAGACAAATGGAGAGGGACTGCTGAGCAGGCATGTGAATCTGTAGACAGAAATGCATCTTAAGATTTGGGTGGGGTGCAGGAAAGCTCAAAATTATATATATGGCATAGCAAACTTTTAACTGAGAGAAAAATATAATGTCTATTTTGGGATCATATACAACTGGAAATGAGATACTGAAATCTGAAGATCTCTTTGCTTTAATTTACAGTTGTTTCTGGAGGCACATGCACCTAAACTCATGTTTGGCAACAATAGGTTTACAGATGTCATCCTATGTATTTTGGTTTTATAAAAAATAACGGTGCCCACAAGTTTGGCCAAGAGTGTAGTGTGATCTTGAGGGTCAGGGATATAAGGAGAAGATTTTTTTACATCTTGAATGTAGGGAAAAGAGAATAAACTTTTCGTATAATTAGGCCTTTAGTTCATCTGCATAGGTGATGCATTTCTCTCTGAAAGGCGGCCGGGAGGGGGCAGGGCTGGACAGGCTGCTTGAGGTCTGGCCCCAGCTTCTGGCTCTGCCAGAATACACGGCTCTGTGTCAGTACAGAATCCTCTCTGAGACCATCCTAANTAAATAACCAAACAGATTTTAACTAACAAAATTACCCATGCATAGTTCAGAAACAAAATTATTTACCCTCACTTCTTACCTGCTAATGCTTGAGCTGGTATGACAAGGATCTATACCTTACACTTAACAACTATTGGTGTTACAGATGCTTGTTGTGTTCACAACTACTGCACACATTTGCATAGTACTGTTGAGGTAAAAGCCAGACCTGTGGGATTCTAACAAAATATCCTCTGTTTCTGTGGAATCTTAGAATGATTTAATTGCACTTGGATGTAGCGTGGTTTAGCCCTTTCTATTGTTTTGAGCCCTCCACAAGCAAGAAAGTAGTGCAGTCACCTTTTCTCTAAAAAGAAAAAATCGTGTGTTTTGGTTTTGTACTTTTAACATGACTGTTAAGTAAATATTGCATAGTTAATGATTTTGCTATTCTTATTTCAAAATTGAATTAATAGTAATACAGAAGTACAGAATGTTTTGCTCATTAGTTTTGCAGTTGTCAGGCAAGTTTGAGACAACTTGAAAGTTTTGAGCTGTGTAGCAAGATCAACAACTGTTTGCTTCCTGTTAACAGTGTTCGTTCCAGAGCTCGCTTTAAGTTTTGTGCAAGAAGTGGTAAAGTTGGTTTAAACACCTGACTGCTTTACAGAAGGCCGCTGACCAGTTAAAATGATCCTAGCCAGATGCACGGTTTCCCATGAGAGCTGTATTGCTTATGTAGAGGGATGTGAAGTGTGTACATCTGGGAAGCAATAACCATCTGCTGATTCATCTCTTGTTGCAGTGAGTTGGTGGATAGGATGGGTTAAGCTTGGAGGAACAGATCTCACACTTTCCAAGTTCCTGTGGAAGGAATAAGTGGTGTTGTGGAGCACCCTCCTGTATCTCTGATTACTAACCTCCTTCCTAGCCCTAATTCTTTACAGGTTCCCTGTTTTATCCTATGCATTACCACACTTGGAGGAAGTAAAGTGTGTTAATATAAACCAAACATTATAAGTACTGCTTGCCATGTGTCTGAATGTGTCAGCTTCCAGCATGTAGTATAGCAGAGCTCAGAAGCAACAGGGTGCCACGTCTGGTGTGTCTAGAAGGGCCTAGGAAGAAAGAGAAAAAAAAGGGGAGGGATTGAAGATAGCATTAACCTAGTTAACAGGTTTGGTATTTCATCTTAGCCCAATAAAACCCCTGATACTGCAGCTGACCATGATGTTCTCCAGGGAGAAGTGGGCAGGATGCTTTCTGGACCTGCTTAAACCTTCTCCCAGAGTGTATCTTCCCATCAGTGTCCCTCTGGCACAGAACTGGTCAATGGAGCCTTAGGCACATGCTCTGTGCAAACCAGATTTGTTTTTTCCCATGCATTGATACTCATGTTTTGCTGCTATACCTGACAGGTATGAACACCTGATGCATTTGCATTCCCTTTAGGACCATCTTACAAATCTTTTCAGTAGCATTATAGCAACTGTAGTGATATGAAAATACATATAGGTGAAGTTTGTATATCAGCATTTCTACAGAACTCAGAACGTTTCTCTTTTAACCTTTTTTTTTTGTTTTTAGTATGCTTTAACTGTTGGTGTTGCCTGATAATAACATTCATGCAAGCTGTAGCACCAACTCCTGTCCAAAGTTGGGCCTTAATATGAATCAAAAGAGCAAGCCAAAAAGTTGTTTTAAAGTTGACTTTTTTTTTTGTCTGTATGAAACAGAATGCAGAAAATGTGAAATTCTATTCCTTTCAATTGCCTTTTCCTTCCTGTGTTTGACAATAACAGTTTCAGAAGTACCAAATCTGCTTTTACTGGCACATATTCTTGTGGCTGTGGGTTGGGTTTTTTTTGCTAGTGTAAATTGCATGGAGAAAGTTAGCAGCTGTTGATGTTGAGAAAAAAAAAAAAAACCTACAGTACAAAATATTCCTTTCAAATTACTTTTGTTACTGGGCCCTAAGTTCACATGTGATGTGCACATGGCCCATAGAGATTTTTGCAGAGAAAATGACATGTGAAGCTCTGGTTTGTATGGCCTTCAAGCTTTTGGGGGGCACTGTCTGGCTTTTTTTTTCCTGGTTTTATGCACCACTTAGCCTTGGTAGTAGTAATCTAAACTTAGTAACTTTGCAAGATTACATATGTACACGTGTAAAATGGTCTGTTCACAGCTGTAGCAATGACCAACAAATGTTGGTCTAAGGCAGGAGAAGTTTTTATTTTAGGCAATATTTCTGGACTCTGACTCCTTCTGCAACAGATAATGGATTTAGGCCAGATATATGTAGATAAGGTATACATACTCTAAGACAAATGGAGAGGGACTGCTGAGCAGGCATGTGAATCTGTAGACAGAAATGCATCTTAAGATTTGGGTGGGGTGCAGGAAAGCTCAAAATTATATATGTGGCATAGCAAACTTTTAACTGAGAGAAAAATATAATGTCTGTTTTGGGATCATATACAACTGGAAATGAGATACTGAAATCTGAAGATCTCTTTGCTTTAATTTACAGTTGTTTCTGGAGGCACATGCACCTAAACTCATGTTTGGCAACAATAGGTTTACAGATGTCATCCTATGTATTTTGGTTTTATAAAAAATAACGGTGCCCACAAGTTTGGCCAAGAGTGTAGTGTGATCTTGAGGGTCAGGGATGTAAGGAGAAGATTTTTTTACATCTTGAGTGTAGGGAAAAGAGAATAAACTTTTCGTATAATTAGGCCTTTAGTTCATCTGCATAGGTGATGCATTTCTCTCTGAAAGGCGGCCGGGAGGGGGCAGGGCTGGACAGGCTGCTTGAGGTCTGGCCCCAGCTTCTGGCTCTGGCAGAATACACGGCTCTGTGTCAGTACAGAATCCTCTCTGAGACCATCCTAATATGCAATGGGACTAAGCAGAAAGGTACTGATATGGAAGGTATGATAAGGTATGATAAGGAATTCCTGAGCAATCTACCAAACATTTGTCTGGTACTGATAGAGTCTGGTGTGCATCCAAAATGTATGATGACCTCTCCTAGATATACCTAGTGCAAAGGGATTTGGTACCAACTACATTTCATTCCAAGTGATATCAATCAGCTTCAGATTGTACATGAATCCTCAATACAAAGGGCTAGAAATTAAATCAAGTATAGTCTAAATAATCAGTATAATGTGGGCAACATTGCAGCAAATATATGAACTATTCAATTGCAGCCAAAACAAAACCCCAAACACACAACCCCCTGAAAACCAAAAAGGAGTCATCATAACTCAAATCCTTTCACAAATCTGTATTAGAGCCTTGCTAGGAAGGGCCAAAATAAGTTGATATAGTCATGCTGCAAGTAGTAGTCACTAGAACTACGATGCAGCAAGAATGCTGCACAGTTCCTGTTGTTAGCTCCTCACTTAAAATATATGTGAAAATGTTCTGGGAAGTACAATAAATACAAGAAGGATAAAAGTAAATCTTTCAAGCTAAGAAGGATCAGTGTCATTCTCACAGATATTCTTTTGCCTTGCTTTACTTAGCAAGGTAATATCTGAATGCTAGAATGCAGAAGGTTTTTTTTCCCCCCCTAGGAGCTAAGTAAACCATTTCTGTCTCTTTCCCAGGCTGGGCTCAAATGGTACATTCTGCGGTTGGAAATGCTGACTTGAAGAGGCACCTGCTTATTATATAACTTTGGCTGTATGTATAGAGAACTACACTGTTTTTTAGGACTTCAGTTGGTACTTTTTTTTTTTTTTTTTTTTTTTTTTTTTTTTTTTACCCTAGCAACTTTATTTTTTCCTCAAAGAGAATGACTGAGATCTCTGACAATCTGCTTATTTGGCAGCCAGGGTTGAAGGATGGGAGAGAGTTAAAAAAGGAGCTTTTTCTTTAGGTTGTTGAGACCTATGAGTCAGTATGTCCGTGAGCAAAGGTTACATAAACTAATAGATTGGAAGAAGGTTTAGTTGTATAAATGCTGTTACTGCATTTCAATCTGTCACAGAGTCAACCCTGCAGATTATTGCATGCAGAGCTAGCCTGGAGCTTACAATCCATCGTACTGGACTGCCTCTTACACTGGATATGCTTGAAATAACATTGTTTCCTTGCTCTGGGGCTGCTCTGAAACCTGTGTGTACTACTTTATAGGTCTTGTGCAAGCCTTATTTACTATACAGTGCTGTTGCTCTCAGCTTGTGCCTAATTTGAAAGGTTATCTGATATATTGATTGCATAATAATTTTGTCTGTTTTGTTTTATGTGGATGGTCAGATATAGGCAGCCACAGGGACTAGAGCCAAATCCTCTTCAAATTCCCCCAACTGTCTTGAAGCTTCTGTCTTCCATCTCCTTTCCTTCGATCATCCTCTCTCCTTAGCAGATTTGGGACAAGCTTCTCTTCATCTAAGAGAAGCCAGGAAGACCTGTGTAGGAAGGGTCCCATATTTGTCATCCAAAGACTTTTAATCATACTATTTTCAAAAGTAAAAAAAAGATGTTTAGTAAATACATGAATGTGGTTTTGAAAAGAGTTCAGATCCAAATTTGCAAGAGTGTCTTGGCGGACAAGCCATGTAAGACGTTTACTGGTGACTTCTGGAAGTGGGATGTTTGGTACTGTTGTTTTTTTTCTGGGAGCCCCACTGGATTTGTGTGGTGCTGGCCTGTCTCCTTTCCAGCTGACTGTAACAGAACAGATGGAGGACTAGCAATGACATGCAAGGCAAAGCTAAACATGTGATTAAATTCTCAAAAAGGCCAAAGCCCTTATTGCATGAAAGGCAGCTTAAGGCTACTCCAAAACTGGCTTGAAGGGTTATTTTTTGTGCAAATATTTATTGCTTTTTGCTACTGGATATTGAGCAACTGTAGGGAACAAGGGAGACATTGTGGTGGGTTGTGGAGGAAATGAGGTCCAGGAAAAGCAGAAGGGAGAGCAGAGTGCCCACATGATAGTTCCTTGATTTAAGATGAGATTTAAAGTTTCGCGTCATTAAATCTTTGGGTTGTAACAAAACATGCTTAAAAAGGATCTTGTTTGCATCTTCTGTAATGAGCTGTTGTTCTGTTCATTTGATAAACAAACAAAAAAAACAAACCCTCATGCTGTGTAGAGATTTGCTAAGTCTTTGAAACATATGAGATTGCTTACATCAGCAGGCTGCCTTGCAAACTGCCAAGGCAAAATAAAGGCAAAAGGAGTGGTCTGCTTTGTTGAGAAAGCTGCTCTTAAATCCAAGATAAAAAAGGAAGGAGATGACACAGCTCAAAACCACCAGTTTTCACAGTATTAAAACACTTGACAGCTTTCAAAAAGATTAATCCCACAAAGAAAAGTACCACATCTATGTTGCACCTTGGGAAAAAAAAAGTCACTTCAGTAGTGTCACAGCATTATTCTCCAAAAGGATGAACGTAGATGACCTTGGAGATTTCATAATGGCTTTGTGAAGCCAACAAAGGAGATAAACCCACACAAATCATCATCCTTTTCACAGGAAAAAAACAAACTGAAGAATAGAGGCATATTCATAGAACATATTTGCTACAACTGGGCTGTCTCATCAGCAGTTACCTTCTCCTAGGCAGAAGCAGAAGTCATTATACTGCTTGCTAGATGTAAACACCCTGTATCTGACAAGTATTCTTTTGTAAAAACAGATACACAGTCCCTTCTCCCTGGCATATCTTAAATTAGATGTATAAAATAGCTTTTTTTTTTCCTATTTATCTATTTTTAATACATATGAAGAGTGTTTAAAGAGTAAGGCTATTACTACTTTTTGAAAGTGGCTTTTTATTAGGCTGCTGAATGCATTGTAGTGCAACACAGGCAATAAGGATCTCTAGGGGAACTGTTCAATCTTGGTTTATGTAACACAGAGTGTTCATCAGATTAAATTAATAAGCCACCTTTAGAATAGAGACTGGATCCTAGTCTCCTTTCCCCACGTTGATTAATCACTAGAAAAGAATGCCATGTTCATTCTCACTTCTTCTCTAATTTTAAGTGGATTTTCAAGACGTTAATGCCAAGTGTTGCCTTATGCAGGCTAAAAGTATTCATGCACACTAGCCCAATTCTACAGCAGTCGAGGCCGCTCCAGGTTGGTGTAGTTTTACACACACTCCACCCCTGTCTTCACACTCTGCCTTAGTGCTAGTGCTCATCTAACCCTGCAGTGTAAGGTTTTTGCTGTGGAGTCTGAGCAGCAGAAGCAGTAGAAGGGGAAGGAATGCAGGAGTGACAGACTGGTTAATGCTTTGGGGAAATGGCAATAGAAGTAGGTCATGATTCTGAGGATTAGTTGGACACAGATACCTAACCACTGCTTTCTGAGTCTAGTTCTTCATCAGTCAGTTCTGGGAAGCCTGGAAATCTGCGAAAAGCTCATGTTGTTAAATAATTCCTGTACATGAGAAGATGGTCTAGAGTTGCAGATATTTTTAATAAGAATTTGTATATAAATAGCATTGTTTTCTTTAGTAGAACATTAAGATGTGAGCAGATGGATTCTATCTGTAAATTATCTTTGAATTACAGCATGTTTATCGGAAATTTTAATGATAAGGTTCTGTGAGACTGCTTATTTGACAATTGCTTTCTTTGTAAAATTCTGTTAGAAATAATTGTGCTTCTTACATCAAATGGAAGGTGGTGATCAGTTTTATGCTTTCAGACAGTCTCAGATGCATTTGGCTTGCCTCAAGTGTGTGTGGAAACACTTGCTATACTATCTCCTATACTGAACTGACTGGGATTATTTTGTTATGCAAGCATAAGCAAAAACTGAAAACCTGGCACTGCATACAGAATGCCAATTTCAGTAAGGGGCTAGCAGTATCTAGAGTGGAGAGCTTCTGACAGGTTATAGGCATAGTACAAGTTGTTTGGCCGTGGTGCATTAATTATCTTGAAGGCTCTCTCAGACTGCACTAAAGTGATGTTACTCTTTAGAAACACTCAAAAATAATTTACAATGGAGATATCCAATACCTGATCCAAATTATCTGTGGCAGATGACATTCAGGCAAATGAGCAGCGTTACCCACAAGACAGCATATTGTTCCTGGAGGGCTACATTATTGTTGTAGACTGGAATATCTTCCAGAAATGCATTAAGCTAAAAATCATCCTGGTTGCAGGTGCATTTTCACTGGCTTAAGTGGTTTTGAATCAACAGACAGCAAATACCAGCCTGCAGGGTTTGCACACAGAGCCCCCAGACAGACACGTGAACAAATGGCAAGCAGCGTGGTTTTGAGTCAGCTCAGAAAGGCGCTTCACACAGGGCAGTCTCCTACCATGGGCATTTGAACCTGCCTCCTGAAAGAGCAGTTCTGTCAGCAGCAGAGCTGGGGAGGTTCAAGGCTGACGGAAAAGTTTAGCAGCAGCCACCTGGGCAGGTCCAAATCATCCCACCTGGCATGAAGGAGTTATTACCAATGACAGCAGTACAGGAAAAGACTAGAGGATTATAAATGGGAAAGGGATAAGAGGAGAGCTTCAGGACAAGTTGTCAGGTCTCATATTGAGGCACCAAGAGATCAGGATGGTTTTCCCACCCCACAGCGCTTCTGAAGAGAGGTAGCTGGGAAAAGCATGGTTAGTGAATTTGAGCTTTGATTAAGGGCTCCTGGGCATTTTCCTCCTGTAGAGAGTTTAAGGAAAAAGAGCAGTGCAGTATTATCTTTGCATTGTATCCTTAATATGTTCTTGGAACATCATTTGGGCAACTTGGAACAATTTGGAAGATGCATTTGACAGGACGGTTCATGCAATTGAGTTTTTCACTGCTGGCCAGTGACACCTATGGAACACTGTTGGAATAGTTATGAGTGCCAGGGCTGTCTCTCACCACAAGAGCCAAAGCTGTTTTGCTGGAATAAGAAAGGAAGCAAAACGCTGTAGAGTTGTCCTCTCCCTGCAGCACTATTGCAGTCCTGTGCCACTGGGCATGAGCCTGGGTAGCTAGGAACGCTGATAACAAAGCTCCAGAAGGGATGGGTTCAAGGAACTTCCATTTCTGACCGTTTAGGAAGTATGCACAAACAGACCAGTACAAAGAGCTGACTGCAAGTGCCTGCACTGCTTCAATGCTGTAATAATCATGGCAAGTAAAATCAAGCAGCCAGAAAGGTGCTGCTGATCTGTGCACGGATGTTAACCCCTGAGGTGCTTTCTGACCTGTAGCCTGACAGAGTAATCACACAGTGAGTATGTGTGAGGTGAGTGTTTTAGAAACAAAGCACATAGAACATGTTTTTGCAGCCCATTGTGAAGTCTCAGGACACAATCTTCTGTTCCTAAAAGCATCAACAGGGGTATCTTGGTCCCTCTCTCCCAGCTGAGCTAGGCATCATGAGAGGATTCAGGGTGAAATGAGGATATACTGTTAAGTGTTTTACAGGAAAGATATTAACTCATTCCTGAACAGAAAGAAGAGGACTTGAAAGGGCTGCTTTCTGATGTTTTTGCGTCCTTCTTGTTCCATCAGAGATCCAACCAACCTGCCTTGAGAAAAACTTTAAATGGGAGAGGACCAGCCCAGAAAGAAATAAAAGGCCACTCACAGTGTGTGGACAGGGAATGGTGCTTGGGAAAGGTGAATGAAAGAGGAGTTTGGCTACAGAAACAGGCTAGACAGGGCTCCACTGGCCACGTCTGTCCCTGCTGTTCCCCAGTGCCTCACGGGTCACACCTGGCAGCTTGGAGGGGCCTGGTTGCCTGTGTCCCTGCAGCAGGATTGCTCGTGTCAGGCTGAGTGGAAGGGCATGGCACTGCCTTCACATTTGCGTGCACTGCGGCAGGAAGCTGTGGCCAGTCTGGCCAACCTGGGCAACCCCATGGGGTCGTGCAGATGGGCAGCCCTGAGGCCAGCAGTGCCTACAATGGGCAGGGAGGGCAGGACTGGGAGTGCAGCTGAAAGAGCAGGGGACTTTGTGAGAAGGCAACCAGGGACACAGCTGCAAGCACTCTGATGTTTGCTCCTACAGACTTCTTAAAAGTCACTTTGATTCAAGTAAGATTTGCTTTAGTAAGCAGAAAGGTGGTCTGGAAAATGACTTGCAATAGAAAAATCTTTCTGAATTGTGTTGTGTCCATGAAAAACTGGATAACGAGCTGTATCACACTGCTTTTTCCATTTCTCTTTGCTCAGCACAAACAATTTCACTCTTTTCATTCCACTGGGACAGACCTGTTCCCAGTCCATGCTTATGCAACTGATGCCTTCTGGGTTTGGGGGTTTTTTGGTGGGATCTTCTTCTGTTCCGTTTAGATTGCCAGAAGCAATGAGTGCTTCCTACTGGTGATTTCACATTTACAGGAGCGTAGAAATAAAACACATCCAGAGTGGCTTGGCTCAGGCACCAATTCCTTTGTATACCTTTTATATTTTTTCTCTTGCCCTCATCATTTCTATTCCTCCCCCTCTGCTCCTCCTCTTCCTGCCCCTCTTTGCCTCCCCTCCCTGTGCTTCCCTGGTGGCATTGCCGGCTCTGCACAGGCCCAGTTTCTCTAATCAGATGAAGCTGCAGGATTATCTGTCTCCCTCCCTCTGGGATCCGTTTTATTTCTTCCCCAGCCAAGGAGGGGAGGCAGGAAGGGGCGTCACACCTAAGCAGAGGAAACCCCATCTCCGAATCTCCTGCTTCTGATGCTCTCTAACAATCCCTCCTCCTTCCCCTTATTGTATGCTCACCTTACTGTCAACAGCATCAGGCAGATGAAGGAGCCCAGTTGCTAAAGGAAATCTGAACTCTTTTGGCTTTCATTCTCCTTAGCTTTCTGAGCATCTATTTTGAATATTATTCAAGTAACTTGGACAGGGAAGCTGGATGTGCAATCTCTGAGAAGAGGGAAGGTAAGGACCATGGAAGCCTGTCCTCTGGTCTCCAGTAAGGACACAGAGTCCTCTCCGTTTTGCCAGCAGGTCTTTGAGAGTAACAAAGGAGAGGGAGAGGAGCTGCACAGAGACAGACCCAGGCTTCTGTAAGTGCCGTGTTGGCAGCAGGGGGTTGACAGCTGGACTGAAATGCCCAGGAAATCATAGTTTTCTTTTTTTACTAAAATGATGGGAACTATGGCACTGACTTTAATTGAATTTAATGTGATTCTGAAGAAGGTGGAGGGGTTTTTTTTGTGCTGGTGTCTTTCACTTATATGTGTACATATCTGTCTCTTAGCAATTGTTTCTTGCATATACTTTTCACTGTTTCTTTTGGGGAGAAAAACTCCAATATTCCCATTAATCTTATTTCCCTGCACATCTGCAAGTTTACAAAGATGATGCTTTTTTATTATCTTTTGTGTATATGTTGGGTAGGTTTCATTGCTTTAAATTGTTACCTTTTAGTACTAGCCTGCCAGAGGATGGTTTTCCTTGTTTTTTTCCACCATGTGTACCGTGTTTTTTTTTTTAAATTCCTGAGAAGTTAATATCAAACACTAGAGAAAACCTGAGATGTATTTCAATGCCTTCGGCATATCAACTTTCTTTTATGCTCTT
Organism: Urocolius indicus; assembly: GCA_013401255.1. Lineage (NCBI taxonomy): Eukaryota > Metazoa > Chordata > Aves > Coliiformes > Coliidae > Urocolius > Urocolius indicus. Next base: position 23,228 of record WBNH01009183.1, on the reverse strand, counting down.
CTAACTAAATGATCAATAACTATTTAAAATTATCAACAAGAAATCTCTTAGAAACACGTCTTTCCAAAGTCAAAGCCTTTATTTGGTTTGCCTTTTTCTTGTCACTAAAGCAAGCGTTGTAAATCAGAAACCACAGTAGAAGTGTTTGTACGCACGTTGTAGTTTATAACCTTGTGTGATTAAAAGTAAGAACTTATGCTGATGCACTTATGGATTTTAGGAGCAGAGATTTTTAAAAAGGAGGGGGAAAGCAAGCAGTTATTCCTGTTTAGACAACTCTAAGCCTGAAGGGTGACTGGAAATATAACTATTGGATAAATGTATTTTGTAAGATGTTTATCTTCTGCATAAATGAGATGGACCATATGAAGATAGAAATCTACCTCTTTTTTAGTGACTCAGACTTCAAATTAGTCATCCAAACAAAAATATCAGTGATTTCCTCGCATGAAGACAGTGATTCAAGCTCGAAAATAGTTGTTTGCATGTTTAAGGTTAAGCATATGGCTGAATGTTTGTAGGACCTAGATTGCTGTAAGACCCGAGTTCAAAGACATGGAGTCTGTGTGTAAAAGAAAGACATTTGGGGAAGATTTCATTTATTGTGTGAGGGCTTCATGTTTCTATGTCATGGCTCAGTTACTCTGTAGAACACTCTTCTCCGATTATAGAGTTTTGTTGATTTTACCATCCAGACCTTTTACCTTTGCTGTACTCTAGAGAACTGCAATTGCAGTCTAGTTTATCTGACAATTATATAAGGCTGCATAAACAACAAGAGCAGTAACTATATGTAGCCTTGCAATGTTTAAGCTGGTTTATAAGAGCAAATGTGGTAATTCTCCATTAATTAACTATACCAAATCCATTTTTTCCCCATAGTAAACTATACATATTCAAAATACACTTGAAAAAAAAAAGAGTGTATGAGGGAGGGTGGAACAGGTGAAAATTGTTATTGATGATCATTTTACTTGTGAAGTTTCATTTTCTGTCTGCTAAGGGTAATGACAAAGGATAAATTGCTCATCTGTAGATAAACAGAGGTATTTGCTGTACCAGTGAGGCAATGTTACACCTGCCAACAGGCTGATTAGTTCTGTGCAGAACAGCAGCAAAAGCCCCTTCCTTCTTCAGCATCTCTTTTGGAGTTTAAAGAGACTGAATTCTCCATTCCTTTCGCCTATAGTTAATGTTTTTAAATGAGGATGGAGTGTATTTGGTCCCTTGTATTTGGATATTGCAAGCTGTTATACAATTTGCAGGAGGATGCAAGCCAGGAAAGATGCTTTCAAAGCCTTGGGAGCTAGACAGAGCTGTTAACAGTATTTGTTGTTCTTCTGGGTTCTAAAGTTTTTTTTTTCAATGAATCAGAAAAAATCTTGGGTTTGTTATCATATGCCATAGTTTTATCGTTGCAAACAACCATTGGGCAATTCTCTTACTCCCTAAAAGAAACAAAAGGTTGTGTCTTTGGAAGATATATGTCATATTTCATTGATTGTGGTCCCAAACCATTCTGATCTAAAGACAACAGTGTAACATGAATCACAGACTACAAATGATACACTTTACCTTCCTTGTCAGCTTTGCACTCTTTCTTGTTTTGTTTGGAGGTTTTTCTCTTAATTTCCAGTGACTGTGAGCAGCACCATAGGGTTTGTGTGCACTGGCCTTTTGGTTAATTCTTGCAGTTTCGTTGTACAGTAGTAAGAGTTTTTTAACTGGTCTAACCTGTAAAGCTGTGCATATACAGTAATCATATGTGAAAACACTTCTCCTTGGGCTATTACAATTCTGGAAGATCTAAATAATCCAAACTCTTAGTAGTCTTCTTTTTCCTCTGGAGGAGGGGAGGGAGTGTTTCCATGGCAAGAGATATTTGGGTTCTTTTCCCTGTAAAGGCAAAAAGAGAAGGAGAATGAAAATAAATATTGTAGTGTAATGGTCAGGAATATTTACACGAGGGATGCCATGAGAAGGCAGTGAACTGAGAGATTCTAACTGAGCCATTCTCTGATTAAGATCATTTAATGTGGTATTTCTTATAGATGTGTTATAACTGTTGAATTAATTGAAAGCTATGCAGCTGATCGTTCAAATGTATGTTAAGAACTGTCCTTTAGGAGTATCCTCTGATTCTTTAGTGGGGAAAACAATAGTCCCTGTTCTTTACAGAAGTGGTTAAAGTTCTCTCAAATAAAGTTCCACTGAGAGAAATTATGTTTAGTAACAGGAACCACAAAACAAAGTGACTTTGGTGCTGCTCAGGTGTATCTACTCAAAGCACAGGAATAGGGACAGGCTCACTAAATGAAATTGACATCAGCCAGGTCTTTGTTAGTGTGATGTTGAGCATGAGCATTAAGCATGTGATTTACACTCAAGTGTTATTCTGCACCAAAAAAGCATCATAAGGAATATCACCTTTAAACTGTCCTGTCCCTGTGTGCATCTTCAAATTAGAGTATTTTCAGAATTACGGCTTAACTCTTGTGTGATGGAGATTTAATAAAGGACTATTTCTCCATTGGCAGAATATTGACTAATTAAGCTTTAGCAAGGGCACACCTGAATTTTCAAATGAAGATTAATGGGATTGAGCAGTTGTAAGACCTTGATCTGACTTGCAGAGCTTTACTCTAGTCAACAGTGCATAAGGCTGACAGAAGCCAGTTCCTCTGAGCTGAACTGAAAGATCCAACTTCCTTTTCAGCTCAAACTAAGCAAACCTGACATGGAAATTGGAGATGTGGAATGCTCAAAGCCACCCTAAGCCTTCTAAACTGAATTTATTTATTTCTTTCTTTTACATCTTTAAAATTATTGCTTTCTGGGAAAAATCTGCTGGAAAAGTTCAGTGTTTATGGCTAAACAGGGAGGATGAGTACATCTTGAAATGTTGTCAAGGCAAAATGGAAATCTTGGTTTAGCAGTTTTATTTGTTTCTCAGTGACCTCTAAACTGGAAGGGATGGAGTGCTTTTGCTGGTGTAATGACAAGAAAAGTTAAATAGATTGGAAAGAAACTCAGAGTTCAGTGCCTCCTTTGTATGTATGATCTTGCCTGTAGAATACAGGGGATCACTCTTGTGGTTCCTTTCCAAAGTCATTCCTGTTTTACCTTGTTTCAGTAAAAGGTAACAGTTTCCACCAATCAATTAAACAAAGGTTTAATCCTGCAAAATAGTGGCACATTCCAGGTTCTTTTGAGGTTCAGGATGAGAAGCTATATGAAACCTTCTCACTGGCGATGACAGATGAAAGCACAAAATCATGAAAACGATTAAAAAAATGAATATCTGATCGTTCAGTTTGTAAGGGATCTTGGGAATCAGTCTATTCCCACGTCTTGCTCAAAGCAAAGGCAGCTGTGAGGTCAAATCAGATTTCTTAAGGGTTTGTCTGTTTGGGTCCTGAATGTGAGCAAACCAATGTCTGAAAAGCTAATTCCTGTACAGAGACTTAATTCTGTATAATGAGTATCTTGTTGCTAGCAGCTAACAGCAGATGCTTAGAGAGCTGTTCTCTAGCTGTCCACATTGTATTGGTAGGATCTTCCTCTACCCTGGTGTTGACAGGAACCTGCATTGTCTTGCGGCTCTTGAGTTGTTCCAAATTTGTACCTCGGTATTTGGTGTTTCTGATGTTATAAAATGTTAATAAGGAAGTAGAGACTTCTTCAGCTCATTTTGCTGTTGATATCTTGACCAAGAGGAAGGAAAACTTTCTTGTTTATGTAGGTCAGGATATAAACATAAATCCTTGAGGAAGTTCTTCACTTACTAGGATTTGACAAAAAGTTTGCAATCTTTAACCTGCTGCTGTACTGTGGGTTTTGTTTGTTTGGTTGGTTTTTTCTTCTTAAGGCCTCTGGTGTCTGGCCAGCAGGTCAAGGGAGGTTCTGCTCCCCCTCTGCCCTGGTGAGGCCTCAGCTGGAGTCCTGTGTCCAGTTCTGGGCTCCTCAGCTCAAGAGGGACAGAATTAAAATGGGAGGGGGAGAGGTTAGCCCTTGTGTAGTGTTCAGTCACAGGGTGGTTTAGGCCCATCAGGGAACAAAAGACCATGATTAGCCTCAAGTACCGAAGACTTAAGGATTGCCAAAGGGCAGGGAGAGCTTAATTGCCGCTTAAGGTGCAGGACAAAACAGACCAGGCTACTCGGCTTGGGGAAGAAAACAGAAAATAATTTAATACCAACTAAAACACAAAACCCCAAAAACCAGAACCAAAACAAAACAACACAGAATGGTACAGAGATGAAGAGTCCGACCAGCCCTTTAAGACCACCTGCTCCCCACCCCTCTCCTCTTCCCGGGCTCAGAGCCCTGATCCCGGTGTTTTATACCTCCGTCCCCCCTGAACGGCCCAGGGGGGCAGGGAGTGGGGGTTTCAGTCAGTCCGTTCCTGGTGGCTTCTGCCGTTTGTCTCACCTCAGGGCAAGTGGGTTCCGCACCAGTCCTCCTTGCAAGTCCGTGAGGTACCACACACACATGGCAGCCCTGCACGGGCTGCACCGACGCACATTTGTCCCAAAGCCCTGCACGGGCTGTACCGATGCTCATTTGTCCCAAAAGTTGCTGCTCCTCTCTGCCTCTCGTGTGGGGCTGCTCTGCGGTGCACAGGCTCTCCAGCATGTCCTGTGCCATGACCGCCTCCCCCACACAGTCTCTGGCCCGTCCGGGCACACTCACATGAAGTTGCTGCTGCTGATCCATAGGTTGCAGGGGTACCGGCTGCACTCTCACCACGGCTTGCAGAGGGGTCTCTGGTCTGATGCTCCATCCTTCCTCCTTCTCCGACTGTGGGGTCCGCATGGTCGCCTCCATCTTGTACCACTCTTACACCTCCTGCCTGGCACCTCAAATTCCCATCCCTAAATAGTGATCGCAGAGGCGCCAGATTGGCCCAGTTGGGCCGGGGGGTGGGTCTGAACCCAGGAGTCGGGGAAGAGTCTAAAAAACTTTTACCGGGTCTTCACTGCAACCCGCTCCCCCTGTTACTAAGCAAAAGCAACTCCTTGCTAAACCATGACACAGGGAAAACCAAACAGAACAAGAATAAATGGCAAATTAACAGGTCTTGCTAGATAAATTGCTAGTTTTTTAGGAAGGAAAGAGATTTAACTGTTACACTAGAAGAAGAATTAATCATCTTTCTTTGTTTTGGTGGAGCATCTTTCAGTCTGTAAATATAACCTTCCTTTATCTTAACAGAGATGTTTGTAAAGCTTCAGATTACCCTTACTATTGTTTGCTACCATTATGTCTGTTTGCTGATGCTATAGAAATTGACATCCTTCGATACATTCAAAGGATGATACCTGAACAAGAAAAGCCACTGTGTTTGCAGGTGTGTCTCATCAGTATTTTTAAGGCAGATTTGAACTTGCTTTGTCTGCCACTGTACCTAGTTGTGAAGCTTTGATCTTTGAGAGCATACCACTGAGCACTAGTGGGTGAGTTTTTCTGGGAAGCTGGGTGTGTTAGATGGAGGTTCAGCTCTGTGCTTTTGGCCACCTCCTTCCAGTCAGCACAGAGCACGTCACGGACTCTGAGACACACACTAACTGTCAACATTTGACAGAGTTTTCAGTGTCAGATGCACCTTCACTTGTCAGGGTTGAGTATCTTGCTGCCTTTGTACTCAAAAGTAACTGTCTACAGTGATGAATCCTGAAGTTAAAAGCTACGATATCCCTAGGGAACAGAGGCTAATCCAAGCTGAGTTCCTATCTTCCCTCTGCCTGTTACTATTAAGCTTTGAAGCAAACAGCAGAAAGGATGATTTTCTACTAAAACATATGAATTTCCAAGTAGATATTTTAATCAGAGAGAGTCTGTTGGATGTGTAAACTTATGAGAATTGTGTGTAGCTGGATTCCCTTGCTGTGAGAGGACAAGCAGGCCATAGCAGACTGTTGGGTTTCTGTATGATGTTTAAGTTCATGATGCTTCACCAAGTTTGCAGGCTTGGGTGTCTGTCTGGGAGAGCTGTGTGCAGCAAGCTACAGCCGTGTGTTTTTGCAGAGTTCCAGATCAATGGATTTGCATTGGGGATGGTCTGTTCAGGACTGCAGAGTGGACCCAAAAAGGCAGCTCTGTGGAGGATGAGTCTTTCAATACCAGACTGACCCTGTCCCCTTCAAATCGATACACGTGATTGAGGTAGGATTTGACCTTCTGCTGTGAAAGGAAGAGGTTCACTAGTGTCTGTCTCCCTGAATTAAACTCAAATGATGATTAGTCACAGCAAATTTTGTGCATTAAAGCTTGATTGCAAAAGAAATTACCAAATGCTTTTCTCACAAGCTTTTTGTGCTGCTGGTGAACATCAGTAACCAGCAATTCTCAACAGCATAAACCTGGCAGCTGAATTAACAGTTTTATTTTGCATCATTTTGTTCTCCTTAAACTAAAAATGAAATTATATTAACATACCACAGCTGTAGGCACACACTGCTCCCCATAAGCATGATTCAAGGTCAGTGTTTCCTGCTGTCATAACATTTCATGGGTTATTTTATTCATTAAAGCCCCAAATGCTGAAAACAGCTGATTACATGATCATATCAGCATGTTTCATTTGTAATGAAAAAGTTTTAAGTCTTCTGACTGAAAATATGAGGTTTCAAGAAGTGAACTGTCAAACTCTAACAGTGAGCATCAAATACAATATCTCATGTTTTTGCCTTGTCTCGTATCCTGAGGTAGCTGTGTGTGCACATGGAAATATAGTGGGAGTAATGTTTTGCTTATAAATGTCTTCTAAAAAAACACCAAATCTTTGAACTTATTTCTGGGACAGGTGATGAAATAACGGTAGTCAAGAGGCTGTGTAGTTGCCGAGTGCATCATGTGGTGGTGTCAGGACAACATCCCACACATCCCTTGTGATAGGGTTCAGCCCTCTCTGGTTTCACAATAATTTGTTTACAGCCCTATGTGATTTCTCCTTCCTGGGAATTCAATTACAGTTGGCACTAAAATAGTCTCCTTTGGCTCGTCTTTCTCAGACTGTTTTCTCATTATATTCTCATTTGAGCCATTCATTTTAGAATTTACCTTCCCAGCTCTTCTTTCCTGGCTCAGACTCTACCAGGGCTGTGGGATGCCTCGCTGTCTCCTAAAAGCAAAAGCTTATCCTTTTGCATGACTTATGTTATACTTCTGGAATAACTGTGGACACAATGGGCCTTGTCGTTCTGCCTTGAGGTGAATGCATCAGCAAATGTTTGAATCCATTTACTTTCTGACAGAGCAACTGTTTTATTATCCCCTGGTGAGGTTACTCTACCTACAAGTGAATTGTGTTCCTGGTGACATGCACCACTGTCATCAGTGCTTCTAGTGGTACAGAACTGAAAACCAAGCCCATTTATCTGCATACACAGTGTGCATCTGTTTGTTGTGTGCATCCAATGGTATTTGTAGATGCCCAGATCAGTCTTTCCTGTAGATCTGTCTGGTACTTGGAAATAGAAGATGACCCAAAACATTTGCAAGAAGGCATTAGTAGTCTGAACTGAACAAGGCATAGTTAATTTATAATACTATCCCAAAATGGAAAGCCTAAAGGAAGATAATGGGTTAAAGGTTAAGTAATTGGGGTCTCAACCTTATTCTATGTTAATCTAGTTGCATTTAGTTTTACTTATAGAATTTAGAGAAATTCCTTGAAATTCCTTGATGAGTGATACCTGTTCCCTTACTGTGACTCATCTATTTTTTCCTTCCCCTTATAACTCACCAAAGAAACCTCACAATTAAAAACACTGAGAAACCCCTAATCCCAGACACTTGAATCTCTAAGCTTTTTACCCTGGCTAATCCAGTTTTGCCAGTGCTTTTCAAGTGGTTTGACTCTTCCTACCCCACAGTAGATGTTAGTGATTACTGTTAATGGACTATTTCTTACGGGACAGTGTAGTTAAGGAGAGGACATCAGGTCGCATAAAACTAGCATACCAATCTTTTTGTAAGTGAAAAATGGGACTTTCTTAATCTTGTACAAGTTACCCATAATTCTCAATGTGGGCAAGAAGGGGCAAATTTTCAGCCCTGACTGTAATGGGGTTTTTAAAAACCTTGGTAGTATGAGCATCTCTAAAATGAGTAGAGCTCTAAAAGAAATTAGTATCATATTAGATGATGTTCCTTGTTATGTCATAGCATAGCAAATAGCAAATATCTACCCTGGAAGTTCAGTCATGAATGCCAGTAAGGAAGACAGGTTGCTTAAAGTACCAGGTCTGAAGAGAACACAACGTGAATGTGCTGCTTCTGGTACCCAAGGGAACTTGGCTGGTGAGGCAGAGATTTAGTTATTCCTGTGTCACAGGCAGGTGTCAGCAGTGTTTATGGCTGTGACAGCTGCCCCTTAGGTTGCAACTGAAGTTCTGTCAATTTAACCATACACTGCTCCTGCCTTTTCAAATTTATAACCATGGTGTTTGTCATAAGATGGAATTGAGTCAAGGACCTACATACAGCAGCCTTCTATTCAAGTAAATCGTGTGAATGTATGAAAACCATGCTATTTTCTTGGTGTGAAACACATACGTTTGTCTTGGACTTTGCTGCTGTTGCAGAAATTCTGTGTTTGTCTTCTGAAGCTGATGATTGTATGGGCTGCCATGTTCTGGTGCACAACAAGACCAGAGTGATGCAAATGGCCATCACTTTTTTTTTCTGTTGTATCTAGTGACAGGACAAGGGGTAATGGAAAGAATCTGGAACACAAAAAGTTCCATTTAAACATAAGAAAAAACTCTTTCACTGTTGAGGTGAGGGAGCCCTGGCACAGGCTGTCCAGGGAGGGTGTGGAGTCTCTTTCTCTGGAGGTCTTCAGAACCAACTTGGACACGTTCCTTTGTGACCTGATCTAGGTGAACCTGCTTCTGCAAGGGTGTTGGACTAGATGATCTCTAAAGGTCCCTTCCAACCTCTACCGTTCTGTGATTCTGTGAAGGCGCCAGTTCTGGACAAAGCCCATGCAACCCTGTAACACTGCATGTCTTCTCAAAAAGTGCTAGTGCTCACCAGGACTAGGATCAAAAGGGTTTTGATTATTACCCAAAATTAACAGTCACCCTGTAATTTTAATATTAATCAAATCACCTAACTCTTCCAAATTCCACCCTTGCAGATTAACGCTTTTACCTCTGAAACTGGCTCTGTTTTTATCACTTATTTTGCAGTCAGATCCTGGTTTTGAAAGCATAAAATGAAATATACAAGAAAACCTCAGTATTTTTAATTAATTGTATGATCAGCAAAAAGAAGAAGGGTGCACCAGCTGGCAACCACTATTGCAAGTCTTGCTGATTTGTGGGGTTCTCTGTCAGTTGCATAAAGCAAAAATAAGCTGTGGGAAACGTAGAGAATTAAAACCTCTAGCCTCACATGTGCTTTTATGGTAAGTAGTGTTAAATTTTAAATGAAATTTCTTCTTTGTCACTTCCCAGATTTTGCAACTAAGGTGTGTTGTTTAATGTGTTAGGCGATTCGGGCTGCATCACAACACGCTTAGTTGCTGTAGTAACAGACTACTAACAAAAGACATTGCCAGTGTTGTGTAATTTGCTAAGTTATGGTGCAGATTTTGGCTTGAGACAGTACTCAAAATAAAAAAATCCTTTCCCAGGATAAAGGATCCAGCAGCTGTGTTACTCCTATGGCATTTTTGGAGACTTTTTTTCTTTGTTTGTTGGAGGAAATGCAAGCATGGCTGGATTTCTTTTGTTCTTAACACATCATCTGATGCTAATATCCCATCTTACTGTCCTTGTTATGAAACCGCGCTTTGTGGATGTGTTGTTTATCACATCACTCTTTTGAAGCCTGCCAATGCAGGGAAGAAAACAATCACTGGCAAATACATAATGCAGGAGCTAAATGCGATCATACTGAAATATCACATGGTATTATTATACTACACGAAAGCTTGCTCTATATATTGCCATGATTGTAAGGAATTATTCCACTTTATATCCACTTGTGTTTGCTGTCAACATTGTAATTAAAAGTAAATGCATGGAATGCAAAAATACCGAAACATTTGGGAATCACAGTTAATTTGCCAGTGAATGTCTTTCAGTTGATGCCATACATGATATTTAATAGTCTGAGACCTCATTTACAAGCACAGTAAATAGGTCACAACTTCAATCATAAGTCATAGCAAAAAACACATTTGTTGCTTTAAAGCAGTTCAGTGGAATTAGTGAAAGCAGCCCAGATCCCCTCATAAGCTATCTGAAGCTAAGCCAAAAATAGTGAATGTTAATTCCATTTCTATCCTAATCCTTGCTCTGCCTGTCTAAAAGTTTTATGTATATTCATAGCAGGGTCTTTGCCTCACAGTTCATACATTCTTGTGTATTCAGGTGCAGATTTTTCTTGAGTTTCTGAACAAAAATATCTGAGGCGAACTCCGAATCTACAACAGGTGGTTTTGAATAAAATTACTTTCCTATAAAATACATATTTACTTTTTAAAAAGCAAAGTTCAGCAAAGCAGTCTTCTCTGACAAGCACCACAAAGGTGGTTTGAGTTCCTAAGTACCCACCAAGTCAGCTGTGTTTATACCTGTTTCACGTGGGTAATCCATTCCTGATTAGCTGATTCACAAAACACGGTGGCATTGTACGACTGTTGAATCAGAGAGGTTCCATGTTATGGGCTGGGGTGGGTTTTGGTTGTTTTTTTTAAGAAGTTTGTAGCACCATCCTTGGTACGTGTCCTCAGCAGGTTGGTATAACCATCCAGACACTTCTGCTCCCTGCCCCTTCTCAGAAGGCATCAGCTGGATGCAATGTGTCAGCTGAAGCAGGATGTACAGCACCTGCATTATGTGTACGCACATGATGTGCACGTGCCTGGAGAGACAGGCATGTGCCTGTAAGAATTTGTGTGTGCCCCCTGGGGAATCAGCACAAGCGCTGCATGTGTGAAGAGTTTGGGAAGGTGGGTATGGGATAGAATGCCCTTTCCAAAGTCTTAGCAAGAAAGGCACCATATGTGCAGGTTTTACCTGTTTATGCCACTACTAAGTTGGAGTTTCTGCAGAGGGGAGTGATCTTCTGTTTCCTGCAGACATTAGCAATAGCATTTGATGCAGTGAGAGCTAAGCCAGTTTAAAAAAGAAAAAATAATAAAGAAAAACATGGTTTAGCAGGCTGGTGTGGTTTACAGCACACCCACAACGCTCCCTTAGGCTACTGTGAAATGCCATGGCAACATCTGGCTGCAGCAGAGGTGAGGAAGCGCTGGGTCAGCCCAGTATTGATTCATCCTGCAGCCATCACCCTCCATGCCGAGCTCCACAAGTGCAAGCCTGGCTCAAGGCCCTGCCTCTGCCAGGTGAGCACAACATGCTGGCTGTGAAAAGCAGCAGGGAATTGAGGGGAAAAGTGATAAGATGGCCTTCAAACAGGCTGTCTGGGAAAACATGACTTTGGATTTCAACACAATTGGAAAGTGCATTCCTGTAAAGGAAGCTGATGCATCTTGTTTGAATGGGGCTCTCTTTTCTTTTTTTAACATTTTGGCTTTGTTTTTGTTTGGTTTGTTGTGGTTTTTTTCCTTAATTATGTCTTAAAGTATGAGGTGAGATGCTGTTTTACTGGTAGTTGTTCCCACTGTTTCTAAAGTCCAAAAGTCGTGGGGTAATTGTTACAATTGTGCTTGGCATGGAAGGCTGGTCTGCCTGAGCAAAGGTGTTCAAATGCTGTTGATAGCTGCTGGTATAATGCTATATATGTATTTGTGTATGTAGCATTGGCCCACATGTGGTCTTGAATTCAGCTACACTGGAAGTCTATGTGAGTGAGGCAAAAATAAACACCTTTGTGAAGGTTTCATTGCAAATATCACACTGGATGTTGTTTTCCGTTATGTCAATAAATTTGGACTGTTTCATTCATCTGGGTGTTTTTCTTCACATGCAGGTGAGGAATCAATCTCAAACTACGTCACTTTTTCCAGTTACAGAAGTTTCTGCAGCAATGCTACATAAAGAAAGCAATTAGAGGTAGGTCTTTATATCTATATATATAGATATACACATATTTGAACCTTCTGAACTTTATGGGAGAGCTCTTCAGTCTATACACAGCCTTTTATCATCTATAACAGGATATGTTTTTGAAGTTTCCTTTCACTGAGACTCAATATTTGTGACTGAAGATTTCCATTAGTAAATGTTCTTCCATCCCAGTGTGAGAGCGCCTTCGCAGGTGTTATCTTTTAAAGAGATTAAATGTAAGGTCTTCACTTTGCAGACTGCTATGCTCTAGTGTTTAATCCTATTGACTCCTTTGAACTCTGTGGCAGACTATACCCATATGCGTAAGTGGCTGCAGAATACAGAACATGCTGGAGGAGACGAGTGAAGTGTTTTAAATCCAACACTTTCCCAGTTCTTGCTTGTCTTCTAAGTGTTGAGTGAGACTTTTTGAGGGCTTGTGAAAAACCTGCAGAAATACACTGATGGTCAGCCTGGCAGAAGTGGCAGCTTTCGACTGCAGCTGCACTCAGTGGTTCCTCTAACATGGGAATCTGAAATTCCATGCCTGGCAGAAAAGATGCTTTAATGTTGTCCTCAGATGCCACCAGCCTGTGGGATTCCACAGGCCAGAGAAACCAGTGGAGTACACACAAGATTAGTGTGTGGGGAATCTGTAATGAGTTTAACTTCCAACTGAACAAGCACGTATGAAGGAGAGGAGGCTGCCCTTTTTTTCTGCATACAGTTCAAATGTGAGCAAACCCTAATGCTAGAAGATATTTCTGTGAATCACAAGTCCCTACTTGGGGATTATAGAGATTCTATTTTCCAATGCATGTTTCCTTCTTAAATTGCTATTTTTCTTCTTCATCATTTCTTGCAGGTCTCTCTTTTTTTTTTTTTTTTGCCATGTCAACTGACAGCCACCAGTTCCACACTTATTCATACCAGGACTCGCTAAGTTCTACTTACCATGGTGTCTTGAATGTCAGTAGTCACCCACTGTCTAAGAGCTCCTCAAATCTGTCCAGCACTGGTCAGTCAAGTTTAGGGGCAAGGCAAAACAGCAAACAAGAGCTGAAGAAAAGCCACAGTAGCACCATCTGCCATACTCTGGGCAGTAGGAGTGATGCAAAGAGTGTGCCGAGTCCTGAGTGGTCCTGCTCACAACCTAGGATGATGGGACTTGGATCAGCGGCCCAGGCTATAAGTGACCAGTCAGCCAATGACAATTCACAGAGCAGAACTAAGACTACAAACCATTTTCTTATTGCTCAACAGTCCCCAGCATGCTGGGAAGTGGGAGACACTAAGATGTGTGTAAAGAGCAGCACTGTTGAGAATGTTTCTTCAGCCTGCATTGCCCACCAGCAAAGCACGTGTAAAATGGAAGAACCAGGAATTACCATTCAGAGAAGCCACTCAGACCTCACTTGCAGTTGCAAACAGCAGACTTATGCCACTCCTATGGAAACCAGTGCTACTCACAACAGTCTCAGCCCTTCTAGCTGCACCCATGATCCACCAGTGGCTAGGATGTCTTTCCAGACACAGAGATGTGGATCAGAAACAAATGAAAATACATCTCACTGTCAAAACCCTGTGACTCATCTTCCAATTCTACCTAGAGACGAAAAAGTACCCACCAATAGCTTTGCCAACAGTAGTATTCCACGTAACACTACTGTTTACACGGATCCTGGAACATTTCACACTGCTGTTCTAGGACCCCACGTGCCTGGAACTGGTTTCTCAAACAGGACAATGTTCAGCCAGGCCACTGGGATTATTCATGGTTGTCTGACTTACAGTAATGTTCCAAACTCTGCATACTGCCCCGTGGTGAGGACAGTTCATAACAATTCCACAGGACCCTGCAATGTAAGGCAGGACCCTTGTATGAAGATAGATGCCACCATCCCTGCCTATTGCCATTCTTTGCCCATACCATCTATACAACTTGTTCCACGGTTGGTGTGCTCAGTTAGTGAGTCAGGAAAAGAGCAAGCAGCACCTGGCTATTTTCATTCCTTTTCTACTTCAGACATTCTGATGTATCCTAAGCTGGTGTCTTCAGTAAGTGAATCAGGCCTGGATGCCAAGAGAGTCCTGAAGTGTTGTAGCGTTCCTGGAGAACAATTCCAACATGCTGAACTCTGTGCTCAGCAGCAGAGTGCTCCTCCAGAAACAAAGGCTGCCTGTGTTGCCTTGAGTAGCCAGCAAGGTGTAGACATGGTGACAACTAAGGATATGTGGACTATGACTTCTATGAACGAATTAACCAAAGGACTGAGACCAGCTCTTGAGCACAGAGATGCTGAGGTACAAACTCTTCCAACCATGGAATGCAAATCTGTGGCAACGAGCCCAGCAGTGACAGCAGACTCGCACGTGTTCCCAGAGGTGAACCTGGAGCAAGACTCGGAGGCCCCCAAATCTCCAGTACGTGAAGTGAGGTGGGATGATGAAGGAATGACGTGGGAAGTGTATGGGGCATCTGTGGATCCAGAAGTCCTTGGGTTAGCCATTCAAAAACATCTTGAGATTCAAATAGAACAATTCCAGACAGAGCCTGATCAGCCGGCAGGGAAAAGTACTGAGGAGCTCTCTTCTGATAAAATGGGCAAAAAAAGGCCGTTCAGAACAATGATGCATTCCCTGAGATACCCGAGCTGCTGTGCTCGTTCCAGCACTGCAGTGGAGTGAGCGCAGCTCTGGGGCGTAGGACAGCAGTGGTACTTTGAAACTGTAAATAACCACTGGCTCTGGAGCATTGACACAGTACGTGTGGACAGTCCACTGCAGGATAAGTGCCCAGACAGGGTGTGGAGTCTCCTTCTCTGGGGACATTCCAAACCCACCTGGACGAGTTCCTGTGTGACCTACGATAGGTGGCCATGCTCTGGTAGGGAGGGTTGGACTGGAGGATCTTTCAAGGTCCCTTCCAGCCCTTGAGATTCTGTGATTCTGTGTGAAGTTCAGTGACCATCAAATACACATCAAAGCAAGGTAAAATCCATGGCTGGGCCATGTAGCAGAAGACATAAGGTTGTACCTGCACCATGCCATCTGAATACTCTTGACTGTATTTAACGTAGCACTAGTTCTAAATCCTATTGTAAGGAGTGAAGCTTGTTTTGTAAATTATGCCTATTTTTAAATCGATGCTGACTTTTTTTTCTGTACTTTAATAACTTGGGGTTAGAAAACAACATTAGAAAATGAAGCTTTAATCAAAGTTCTGAGCTTTCAATCCCATGCCCTTAAATTGTTTTGGGAGCTGTTTTGCTGTTAATTTATAATAATGGTGACTATAAGCCCACTGTTGTCATTTGTAGATAAAATGACAAACTAGTGTAACACTATCTGACAAAGAATTGTAACTTTTGCTACATAACTCTGTGAAGTTGTTTTTGGTATTGTTAGTGTGAACTCTTCTGATATACAGTTGGAGGATGCTCCTGCCATTTCAAATTAATTTGTAGTTAGGACGAAATCACACTCTAAATATCCAGACCTGATGTTTACCAAGTGATTGGCAGAAATGTACAGTGTTACCCAAGATGACTCATGTAATGGGAATTGCTTATTGACTGACCAGAGACATGAAATGAAAGCTGTTCAGATTAATCTGTCACACTACCATCACCCCACCCATCATAAGCAGTTTTGCTTTGCTTATATTAAAAGTAATTTCCAGGGAGTTCTCTTTCTGTGTATCTTTCCTGAAAAGGGTTATGTTGTTGTTGTTGCATAAACCACAGGCGACAGTGTGTGTGTGACCTTTGCTCCTTTTGTGTTCCCTGTCTGGTGTGACGTCAAGCATCTACAAGTGAGACTTTGTGTCTTCACCAAAGTACAGCTTTAAGGTTATTTGTTTGAGTGTCTTGGTCACATGGACAGCTTAAAGACTCCTTTCCTCCCCAAAACAACTTTGCAGTTTCCCAGTGAGAAACCTTTTACGGCCTCGGTGCAGGGTCTGTTTGAAGCAAAATGTTTGTCAAAGAAGCTGAGGCTATTAGTTCCAGGGTCATACGTGGCCTCTGGTTGATGTCTAAGATTATTCAGCAGACTAGGAAGGTGCAATAATTTTTGATGGGGAGAGAAAGGAGGCACGTTCATTTCTGTCTCAAAGGAAAGCTTGCAATGTGAGAGAACTTACTATTGTGGAACTATCCATGCTGTCTTTAAATGTGTGTGGCTGTGCTTTTGTTCTGGCTTGGTGTTTGTTCCACTAAGTTAGCAAGCTGTCTACATAACATTCACCTCATATTTCTATATGAACAGGAGCCCTTGGTGCTTAGGACAGCTTTAAAATTTCATCTAGAAAATCATTAAATACAGGACTAACTGTAATGTGCTGTGATGTGTTAATAATGTAGGGTAGTTAAAATTGTAGTTCCTGGACAAAATGTAATTCAACAGAGCTGGCTCCTGTGAAACTTGCTTTGAGTTCTGGAGGATTCATTCAGACCCAGGGACTTTGGCCTCAATAAAGTCTGAACTCATTTTGAGTTTTATTCAAACCAAGACTGAAGCTACTGGGGTATGACACCTTACTCAGGATGCCTCTGTATGTGTGAGCATCTGATAATTTTGGTAACATCCTAGATGTTAAAGTTCCTTTTATTAAAGCTTTACTAGAAGTAATGAGTAACCAAAAAAGTCCCTTCCACTGTTAACCTAACATTTACCTAAGCAGTTTCTGTACAGGCTTTTTTTTGTGGTCCACAGTGTCATAAGCAGTCATAAACATCGATTTCTTCCTTTCTTCAAGTATTACACCTTAAGATTTGTAAGCACTGTAAAGGCCCTAAAACCTTGTATTGTCTGTTAGCTTGTCCTCAGGGGTACAGAATCAAAGGTTTGAACAGTCAATCCAAAGCTTGAAAACAGTAAGTGTACCGTGCTGCCAAAACCATCAGAACCCACACTTTTAAGCTGTCTGACCTGTGGAATCATGTTTATTCTCCTTCCCATTTGTGCCATCTCAAGCAGCCCCCAAAAATAAACCTCTTAACTCTAGGAGGATGATAAAACAGGACCAGTATCAAACTGTCCAGAAAGAGAGTTTGTAGAAGGGTCTAGAACAATATTGCAAAGTCCCTTGGGAGCTTTGGCAGTTGTATGCTATAGAAGGTGGAACAACACTCAGATTCCATACAGCTCTTGTGTGAATTACCTGTGGTTTATGCAGTGGTATGGATTTGCTAGTACAGTTCTAAACACTGATTATCATTCCTGATGAGAACAATAAATGGCAAGCAGGGTAAAGGACACTTTTACTGATTTTGCTAATCAAGAAAGGAGAAATGCTCACTGATTACAGGCATTGTGAGTCTTTAGGATATCAGTTGGAATTGCTGTAGGTAATAAAATAGCCTTTGTGCTGGAGGATTTCCTGTGCTTTTGGAAATGATGAAAATAGGAGGGATGTTAATAGAGATCTGGGAAAAAAACAAACAAACATTCTGAATGTTTGTCCATGTTAGCCACATGGATAAAGTAAGTTGTTTCACTTGTAGGAGGGACACCTCAAAACAAGAGGAAATTTGGATTGAGTTTGCTTTTTGGTTCTTCTCTCTTTTTAAACATTTAAATACAGACAGACTGCGTTGAGTATTCTTCATATTTAATGCTCTGTTCAAGTGTTACCCTTCTAAATGTGAGAACTCAATCACTGGGTTTTAATGTTTTCTACCTTAGGAAAATTTATTGCAATTTAAATACGAATAAAGTAGAAGGAAAACTTGCACTGGCTCTATAACTGAGCAGGTCAATGCTGAACACAGCTGCTTGTCATGTTAGGGGGAAATAGGTGTATTATTTTCTTGCCCATGTGAAAACCAGTTTGCACTGCACCACATTGTCTCTGCTCTCCAGCATGAATGCTCAAGTGATATTTACAGCTGATCTAATTGGGCTTGCCTTTCCTGTGGTGGCACAGAGGACTTAACTCTTTCACCTCAGTCCTCCTCCTTCCCCTTGAAATACAGGAAGAGCCACCTGGTAATGCAATGTTTTGGACAGGTTATTTCATCTCTTGACACTAACTTGTGTCTCTAGGGCTGCACTGTATCTGACGCTTGATGGCTATGGGATTGATAATGGGCTGACACACTTAGGTCAATGGTTCAGCACCGACTGAAGGAAATTGATACGAAAACCAGTGTGCTCTGAAAAACAATTGTAATAGTTCATTTCACTCTAGTTACAAAGGATGTATTGCCATATTTACTGCTTCTGTTCCTGGAGGAGAAGTCAAAACGTGTCAGACATTTGACATTGACTTTAATTGCACTGTTGTAATTTGAGATAATCTTTGACTGTGTGATTAAATACTGAAATAGAGGATATTCTCTCAATGCTTTAAATAAAAACCTTCCATAGTTAAGGCAATTATTTAAAAAAAAAAAAAAAAAGCCAAAACCTGAAATAGCTCACTGTTAATGAGAGAACAAAAATCCCAGGTAGCTTTGCTTAGGAGAAGTAACACGTTGGGAGGCTGAGATAAAGCACTATCTCAGAGTGAAGATGAGACCTCGGAACTCTGGCTGCAACCAGGGAATAGGGATGGGTGCCATCCAGACACGGGTCAAGCCCCCTCTCTCAGAAGCTTTCCCACTGTGAAACTGCAACGTTAATACTTCATTGCCATCTGTTCCTTTCAGACATGCTGAGGTGATTAATTTGTCTTCTTAAGCCCCTTGAAAATGAAAACACTCTATTAGTGCAAAGTAATACTGTTAATTGGCAAGAGAGAAAGAGGCAGAGCACATGGGTTTATGAGTTGGAAACAAATAATTGTAATCAACTCCCACAGTACCAGTTAAATAACTTGGTGGGACTTGTTGCATCAGTTACTTGTGTCTTTTCCTTTCAGGAGACTTTAGGGCTCAAAGAGTTTTGGTTTCTAAGGTTTCTTTTTCCATCCAGAGCTATGGGTCTGAAAGGAAGAACACAACGTGCCTGTTTCACTTCTTTCCAAAGCCATGTTATTTATGCAGGTGACAAGATCCTGCTGACCCTCTGCATGTCGGGAGAACCCGTGAGCCTGTGCCTAGAGCCCTTGGCTGCTCCTGCCCCCTGGTGCTGCGTGCCCCAGTCAAACCCAGCACCGTGGGGTCATTTCTTCCTCCTTTGCAAGACTAAGCTCACAGTCGCTTGTGGCTTTTACTGCTGGTCTGCATCAGGGAAAGGAAGGCTGCACATCCTTTGGCATCCTTTGCCATGGTCACTTGGATGTCCAGCTTCCATCTTTCTTGAGCTGTGGCAGGGCTGGATCTTGAGCTGACAGCCTTCACATGCACAAGGGCCAATGTGTTGGGATAGCAGAGTACTAAGCTGTAGCTTGTAAGTCTTTAGAAGCGCAAGTGCTAATCCCACCTAATATGTGACCTAAACAGATGCCATCTATCTTATTAGCAGCCTTTCAATATTCTCTGGGCTATGCCACTCAGATGACGTGTGAAGGAAGCCTGGAAAACAAAGCTGGGAAACACAAGAGAGGAAAAGGCCCTGCATTCCCTGTCCTGCCCCAGCCACCTCCTGCTGAGGCACAACACAACCCTCCAGCAGCAATGACAAGGCAGGTGGCTCAGCAATGGAATGAAGGAGACATTTTGCCTCCCACATTGTTACGGTTAGTGTAAGGTAAGGAACCTAGGTCAAGAGCTTAGTGAATGCTGCTGCCCAGGATTACATCCCGGAGCTCCACCTGGTGCTCAGCCCGCCAGCACAGACTCACGTTTTCTCCATTTTCTGCTCCCTGTGCACCTCCTACCGTTTTTGCTGTAAAGCACATATGGGGTCTCAGCTCCCTGCACAGAGAATCCTGCCAAGGACCCTTGTATTTGTGCTTCCAGTGCCCGACTGCTGACGGGCAGCTCTCCACAGAGCACGCAGAGCTATCCAGGCTCTGACCTGCACTGTACTGCCCTGACAGCAATGGCAGCAGCTGGTGTTTCTGGTCCTTCCCCTGCCATAGGCACGACACTCTCAGTAATGGCACGTATAAAAAATCAGTTCTTTCATCTCCTCTAATGGCTTTTTGCCATGCTTGTAGATGATTTGCTTACCTTGCCTCTGGCACTGGCTGTAGTGCAAACTGCTTTCCCTCAGACCGGGACTGAGCAGAAATTTCTGCATGCAGGTCAGAGTTAAACGTTGTCTTGTGTTCACACAGTCTGGGAATCCCTACCAATGCTATTGCCTCAGAGAATCCATCTTTAGGAAAGCCTGTATGTTAATTTGAATTCATGGCATGATGGGTTACGTTCTAATTTCTTCCTTGAAGGTTTTTAGTGGCCTGTGTTTGCTAAAATCCATGGTTCTTTTCAGCACCAACTTCCCTCTAACAGTAGAATTGGGGATTAGTTTAGTACGATGCTGCTGTAGCTGCCTTCTTTAAAAGGATCTTGGAAGAAGATGAGACTGTTTCTCAGAAAGCAGGAGCCCTGTTTTGACTGTGTGATGCCTGTTGTTCAAAAACTCACTGCCCTGCTTAAAGGAGAGCAACCCCATGAGCTGTACCATAGCATAGCTGGCACATAAAACAGCCCTGGTGCTTTAAGCCTGCACTGAGAGTGCTTTCTTGCTCCATCTTTGACTGCAATATATGTGTGTTTATGTGTATGAGGGAGGAAAGTTCACAATGTTTAGTGACCAGAATGACGCAACTGCTTTACTACAGGCTGGATCTGTGTTTGCCATAGAAGAAGTTTCCTGAAGTAGGTTGAAGCTTTGTAAAAGCTATTTTAGACTAGTTAAAATTGTTTGAAATGATACACTGTTTACATGGTTCCTTCCCTGGCGGTGTGAGCCCTGTTGGTGCTGTGCCTGAGCACTGACTCGGACACTTTGCCTGGGGCTGCAGGTAGCAAGGACACGCGCCTCCTGTGCTTTCACATCCCTGAAGGCCTCCCCTCCTGTTCAAACACAGGTGTTGTTGGGGCCAGCCTCCCACTCGGGTCACTAGGTCTGTGCCTTCCCTTCATATTTTCTCCTCATTACACTTCTATTTAAATTTGTTGTTTCTCTCACAGCAAATGGCATATAATTATCAGATATGACTTTATACAAAATAAAGTACGTCTCTCAGGATATTAAATTTGGAGGTTCCTACCCTGTGCCAGACACCATCTTTTTCCTGTACCTAGCAGAAGATACTACAGATGTAGAGAAATATGTTGTGTAGGATCAAGTGCTTTTTGTTTGTTTGATTTCTGATTAAAATGCAAAGTGGAGTCCCTGGGAAGAAACTGTTTTCTTTCAGAGATAATGTCTTGAAACCAGCTCAAACTTTGCTTTATGCCCAGTTGCTGAACAGTAACTGCTCTTTGTTAGACTGCATCTGAGCTGTCCTCCAAGCAGCCAAACATGAGCTGGCTGCCCCGGCCCAAAAGCCAGTGCCTTGCAGGCTGAAAGACACAGGGGCTTTAACCACCAAACTCAGCTCTGTGGGAAACCAGAGAAATTTTATCAGTGAGCTCTGCACTTACTTGGGAAACTTCTCTATTGATACAATTTCTTAAATTTACAGCTTTTTTGTAATCCAAGTGTGCCAGGCAGCTATTCAACTGGGTGGTGTGCGCAGAGCATGACTAAGGTGTTATGGTTCCTAGGGTAACAGGACCTCTGGGGTTAGGTGGCTGACTTGTACTTTCTCTTATGTCAGCATTGAATTATTTGTACAGTGGCTGCAGCCGTGAGCCTTAACCACAAAGAAAGGCTCCTTGGTCGGTGCCCAGAGGAGCTCCTGTGTGTGTAGGAAGTGGTGACTCAGCTACCGCATGTATGCAGAGCTGCACAGCTACTTAGGTTTCCATTTGAAGCCCTTTTTTTGCTGTTAAGGTATGTTTTAAGTACTGTGCAAACACCTCTAAAAGGCAGAGCTTTACAAACGTATGTTCTCAGAGGTGCTGGCTGGGTGGTCGTGGAAAGGCTCTCCTTGCCTTGAATAGCTAAAAGCATGGGCAGCAGCAATGCAACTGGCTCTTGAATCACAACCGGATGCTTTTCACAGCTGAAAACCATGGTAGCAGCTATTAGGAAGTGCTCTGCTGTGCTTTGCACTTGGGGGAAGATAAAAACAAACCCGAAGTTCTGCGTAAAGACAAACGACATTGGGAGTTTTCCAGTGGACATAAAAAAAAGACCAGAAATGGTGGCTTGCCATATCAGGATACAGTACACGTTTTGTACTTCATCTTCCCCCTCTGCTTTGTTTTGTTGCAGCTGTGGGGGGTGTGATGAGGATCTGATTGGGCAGCCCTCCTGCCACCTGCCAGGTTACCCCAGCTGCCCAGCAGCTCTCCCGCTACAGGGCAACGGGGAGATGCCTGAGATGAGGAGCTGCAAGGACTCATCCTGCAGTTGGCAAAAATCATAACCAAGAAAACTCCTCAAACCAAATGCCAGTTTAGGAAGCTGGTTAGTTACAGTACTGGGTGTGAGGGGGGATGTCTCCTCCCCACACAAACACCTACAGACAAAAGCACGCTCATTGTGTACATAAAGAAAATGAACATTCAGAGGAATCTAATGCACATGCTAGTACATTGAACAAGGCACTGAATTTGGGGAGAGGGCTGTGGTGGTCTCTGGCAGTCGTTTTGAGGTGGATTTTACCTTATTTTGATCATAGATGGTCACAAGTCACAGCTTTGCAATGTCTGTAACAATTTCTGCTTTCGTAAGTCAGTCAGCAGAGCCAGGGTGCTCAGCAGTGCCTGGCACACAAACTGTCCTTGCTTATCTTGTTTGCGCAAGGCTTTCCTTCCGGCCTTTGTATACCAGCGACGCACAGCTGGGCTGTTCCTCACCAAGACTTGCTTATCGTACCCTACAATCACAGAACCGTTTCAGTTGGGAAAGATCTTTATATACCATTGAATCCAACCACTGCCAAGTCCACCACTACCACGGTTCTCAACCCCTCAGTGCCGTATGTCCAGGGACGGAGACTGTGCCACCTCCCTGGGCAGCCTGGAACAGGGGCTCACAACCCCCTGGGATTCTGCCAGATGTCCAATCTACACCTCCCCTGCCGCAACTCCAGGCCGTTTCCTCTTGCCCTGTCCTTGGTTAGTGGGGAGAAGGGCCCGACGCGCGCCTCGCCGCCGACCCCTGTGATGTGCGGCGGGTGCACGTGTTCTCCCGTGCTTGGGCACCACGGACGTAGCGGCTGCGGTGCGGGCTGTGGTATGGCAGCGCGGGCTG
>WBNH01009182.1:139779-155218 GCA_013401255.1 Urocolius indicus | reverse complement strand
ATTCTATGATTATATGATTCTGCGCACCTTGAAAACTGATCAGCAGAAGCTGCTGGGCAGGTCCAACATTCACACCTGCTGCCTGGCAGAAAGAGACGGCTTATCTTTGCAGAGAGTGCTGAACTCATATACAGCTGCTTTGGCACACAGGTCCAGATACTAGGTGATTAAGAAGCCAAAATTGGAGACTGAAGAAAACGTATGATATTCAAGCACGTCATGTTGATTCGCCATGACTGGAGTCAAGGCAGGCCTTTTACTGGACTACAAGCCACCTAGGTTTGGTTCAGCCTTTGAAATGTCCCAACAGGAAGAACAGGGCTACAAGAGAAGTAGGTTGCAGTTTTGGAATGTATCCTTCAGTATAAGTTTGGCCTTCTCTTTGACGGGATAACCTCCTCTCAGCAACAGTTTAGGAATGATGTCACAGTACTGAGAAGCTCTTATTCCTCTCAGTAAAAATTGAGAATATGCTTGGGCTCACATAGGCGGTCACAACAATACTTTCATATTCTGCACAGCAATACCCCAAGGGCTGTACTCCAATTTCTTTGGTGCAAAACACCAACAAATGTGTGGCTTTGGTTTTCTTCTTGTTTTCCTAGTAATTTTTTTATTTGGTGTGTGACTCTAAAGGTGACTTTCGTGTTTCTGGTCTAAGCTGACATGTGTAGGTTCCTCTGATACCATCGGCTGTGTGCATTCCCAGCAGGCAAGTGAAGGTTTATGATCCATAACTACACTTTCTTTCTTCCCAGCAATTTATTCTTTCGTGCCAGAGGCTTCAGATAAGTAAAGAAGAATAAAGTCTAAGGTGAACATGAACCACACTGAAAACACAGCATTTGTAGTGTGTCCATTTAGCAGACCTATCAGCCACCTCTGTCATGGTGACTGCTTTTAGTTCAAGAGGAAGAATTCAGATTCCTGAGCTGGTGAGGCACTGGTCTGGGTCTCTGGATACTGGGGGTTGATTTACAACTCCATCACAGATTTTCTCTAGGGCCAAGCTATGTAATCATTACACATCTGGTTTCTATATCAACAAAACAGAGTTAATACTATCTTTTCCCCCTTATTTGTGTAGGTCTTGAGATAGATATTGAGGCGATGTCTACCTGTTACTGTTAGTATACCTGTCGTGTTTTCTACAATGTCATCCTGATTTAAGATGGACCAAGTAGCCTTATTAATAATCTATCCCTAATTGGCTCCAGGCTTTGAAGATCATGTCATCAGTAGTTTCATTTGTTGGTTTCTGCAACATTCTGAGCTCTGTGGGGTAAACTGTAACAATCCAGGGAGTGGCTGCTATGGGAAAGTAATTTCAGATCATACACTTAGCATGGCACAGAATGGGACAGGATTCACAGAGGCTTGGGCATCTGTTTGTCTCAGATAATGACAACAGTGGTCAGACATGTACTTTACTACTACAATTCACCCTACAGTCTAAAGTATTCCCATAAATCTTGCATTAACACTTGATTAGGAGTCAGATGCAGATAAATATGTAATTTATGGAGTTTCGAGCTTCACTGCATTTTTAGGTCGGTGGAAGATTTAGGGTCTCACGTGACAAGCACATTGTCCTCTCTGTCTCTGATCCAGTGATTCTTCTGAAAGGCTGAAGAATGTGTTATCTGATAAGTCTTTGGACCTGTTAAAGATGGTTTGGCTCAGGGTCCCAAATTCCCAGGGAAACCTGAACTGCTAGTATAGGTTAGTCTGAATGGATGTGACAAAAAGAGCTGCACAGAGCCTGCACCTAACATCAGAGAACAGTGCAAGGGGTATTTCTTGACAAAGAAACTTTGAAGATGTGAAAATTATTTAGTCACTGACCTGCTGGGCTTTCAAAAGAAAAGAAAGACCTTTTGTGGGCAGTGGAAGAATCCTGCACACGTTCATTGCTCAGCACTGTGCTCATTGCTTCACTTCACACAGAAATGCTGCAAGAACATCCTTCCCTTGCGCTGTCATGCAACTTGTATGCAGTTACTTTCTGCAGGTCAGATGGATAACACCTACTAGAGAGAGATGTTTCTACATCAGCTGTCTCTGATTCTGTTATCTTTTCTTCATTTTCATGGCATTCTTGTCCTTTCACAAATGTTTATTTTTCACAGCTATTCCTTTCCTACATTGTTTTAGACAGCCTCTTATTTTTGTCTCACTGTTTTTTTCCCCATCCTTCCTTCATTTTCTGTGACAGTTATTTCCTTCAACCTGATCTAGGTGGACCTGTCTCAGCAAAGGGAGTGAACTAGATGATCTCTGAAGGTCCCTTCCAATCCCTACCATTCTGTGATTCTATGAATCTATGACTATTTTTTTCTTGAATTCTTCTTCATCTCTTTTTCCGTTTCTCATTCTCAGTCACTGCCTGTGCTGCCATGAGAAGATCTAGAAAAACAGGTGAGAGGTAAAGTTGGGGAAAAGGAGTGCTGCAGTGTCAGGAGTGCCCGGACACTGGCAGGAGATAAAGAGTAGGTCTAAACAGGCTGCATTCCACCACCATTTATGCACACAACCTCCTCCCTTGAGAGAGGTTCCCAGGCCCACATCAACGTCTGTCATAGTTCACTCACACTTTGTTCATCTGCTTGCTCTACAGACAGGTAGTGCTGTGTCTGTTATTTAAGGTAGACTTCAATACAGGGGCTTATGAATCCAAAGAGTGATATAGGCAGCATTTAGGCAACTACACCTAAAGAACACGTCCCCCAAAAATCAGATTTGGTTGGTGTCATATACTGGAGAAAAATTTTTGTCATTGCTTTATTTTGGATAATGCTGTTTGCATCCCTAGTATATCAGATATGATATGAAATGCAGTGATGATTAGTACATTTTTTTACAAAAAAAAAAGCCTCCTCAAGAAGTCTCTATCACCACTGGAGGCAACTGGAGTAATGGAGGCCCTTGGAAATTGCCAATTGCAAATTGTGGGTCAGGGAGTGCAACACATCCCCATAAAAAGAATCATGAGGGATGCGTTGGGTATGGAGACATGTGGCAGCCTGATTCCTACCTTACCTGGCATAGATACAGAGAGCAGTCCATCTTGGCTCCAGTCATTTTTTTCACCAAGAGCATGTTTGAATTTATTAAGCAGAGCATATGTGTATTTCAAGGACCACCACAGGTAGTTATGAAACCTGCATCAGACATTTAAAGCAGCGTGGTGAGTGGGTTGGTCCTCCAGTAGCAACTTGTAAATCCATTAACACTATATCTAAGAATGTAGACATGTCCTTTAATGGAGAAGCTGAAGACAGGGTTCATGTTCTAAGGGTAGTGCACTAACCATAGAGCTTCTCTGTCAGTGAATGGAAACAGCAGATCCCTTAGTAGCTGTTTTTCTAGAAGCAAAGAGAGGAGTGAAGGCAGGTCCAGAAAGGCACAGGCTGCAGGTCTGCTCTGAAGGGAGACACCTCCTAGCAGTGCTGAGTACAGCGATACAGCTTGGGCAGTTCTGGGCTTTCCACTGTGCTGTTTTGCATTATGCCTCTCCTGGAGACTGGCTTTTTGGTAACAATATTCATCTCTCCTTCCAGGCTCTTGGTTTTCACTTAAAGGACTAAGAGATTGCTTAACGCTGCAGTGCTCAGTACTGTAGCATCTCTGTCTGGGATGCACTTTTTGTCTTAGTTCTGCATCTGAATAGGGCTCTTTCCTTCTTTTGGTCTGGTCTTAGTGTGTGTATGTCTTGATGGGAGATGTCTGCTCCTTGTTTTTCTGAAAAATCTTGTTCTGTTAGGTCTGTCCCTTCACTCTCTCCATTGCCAAGGAGATTCCGTTTTGAGGGGAGGATGTCTGTCAGACTGACTGCTGTGAGGTATTCACTTCTTTAGAAATTCAACTATTCGGGGATCTGAGATATGCACATATGTATGTGTGAGTAGGTGGGTCAGAAGTGAGGTTGTGGGAAGGCAAAGACAAGGAGCTTCTTTGCAGCCTCCAGGAACACAGGAGCAGCATCAAGGACCCAGAGGCCTCCGCAAGGCAGCTGAGTATGAGGACAATGACGTTGAATATGCTCCAGCTATCTAAAAAAAGCAGTCATTCACTATATCAAACCCCTTCAATCTTTGGACGTTTGTGAGGCTTCCACATGTGGTACTGGTGGTGTCTGCTGAAAAGGCTGCTTTACTTGGCCTCCTCCTGCCTGGTGCTGGCACAGCTGATAGCAGGACTGCTACCCTCGCCGAGGGCATGAGAAGCCGTGAGAGGCTGCATGATGCAGCCCAGAACCCTCCGGCTGCCTCCTGGCTCCCAAAAGGCTGATGACACTAATCAAGGACAGAAAAGGGCAGCTCCCAACCCCCACTCATGCTGCTGGTGGTGACCATGGCATCCTTTCCCAAGGGACTTTGGGATGGAAGTGAGGGATCACAGCTGCAGAAGCAGGGAGGGGAATGGGGAAGCACAGGCAGTGAAAAACGATGAGGGAAAGAGTGGTGAGGAGGACTGTGGCCAAGGAAAGCAGGAGCCACTGATGAGCTGCAGGGCGAAGAGGCAATACATGTATGTGTGTGTGTCTACAGAAAGGCATATACTGCTCAGAAACAGATACAACAGTCAGGAAAAGGAAAAATCACCAAGAGACTTGAAGAAAGAATTCAGGAAGGAGAAAAGAAGAGAGATGGCCAGATAGGGAGCAGGCACGAATACAGGAGGTGCCAAGAGCTGGCTAGAGGAGGGTTATGTGAGTGGCAGAAACCAAAGCACCCAGCCAGTGGGTACAAACACGGTGCTTGGCCCTGCCTTAGGGCAGAGTTTTGAAGAAGGAGAACTGCTGATGTTTAAAAATGCTGCTTAGTGGGGAAAAGAACATTGGCTGAGGAGACTGGGTTTAAAGACTGGACAGTCTTTCCCTGGGGGTTGTTCCCCTTATGCATGTGCCCTTGTTAGCACTCTTGCAGCTCTGTCAGTAGCCAGGGTTAACAGACTGGCCAGTCTATTGTTCCTTCACTATGGCTTCTTGCAATCCTACACCTGCCATCTCATTTCTTCAGTTTAATTTCTGAGCTGGGGAATGGCCAGCTCTACTTATCTGTGTCATCAACAGAGGAATCTACACTTTTCCTCATGCATCCAGCCCCTGCTTTCCCAGCTCCGTTTCCCCATACTCACATTGTTTGCAGAGCGATAACAGACTTGGCAGGAGAGCTAATTCAGGAGTATAATCTCTTTCAAACAAAGTGCACCCTGTTCCCACCTGGTCGATTAAACTGGAACAAATCTGTGCAGAAGCACTGACCTGAGGCCAAGCACTTTCCCTCCTGGAAAGACATGTGTGGTGGCTTCCCCTGTGAACACCACCTGAGCTCTAGCTGGAGCTGTGGGATGGACAGCTCATCCCCACCGTTCCTTACTGAGTAACAGGGACACAGTTACTGAGACCTGCTTCAGAGCAAAGTATTTTGGGTGGAGGATTCTCACTGGAGTAACGAGAATTGGAAGAAGGGAGCCATATAGTCACAATCATGACCTCTCCAGTTTCCATGTAGGATTTTACTTTACTTTTCTTTTCTTTAATGTGAATGTAGTTCATATTTGGTTTTCAACAAACTGTGCCCAGGAGAAAGGAATAATAAAAACAAAGGCTATCAAACAGGGAGCAGGTGAATACCACACACAGAAATTCACACATATAAATGAGGGTAGTAGATACAGGAATACAAGCAACCACAGGTTATTCAAACACAAAGAAAGATACAGCTATATATCGTGCATACATTCACATGAACACATGCACACATGGATACCTTTGTGCATATGAAGTAACATGTGTGCAAATACCTTCAGGGATTTAAATGTATGCTCAGATATAAAAGCATGTGCTTGTGTGGACATAAGGTACTACACATGTACACATTGTAAGATTAATTCATGCACTGCCAATCTCAGACATGCTAGCATATGGATGGGCATGCAGTATACATCTCTGTTTATGTATCAGAACGTAAAGTTACTCACATATGGACATTTTATATAGAAATTCAAGCATAGCACAGGGCCTAGAGTATCTTCCACCTTTCTATAGAAGCACACCTGAGCATTTGCACACACAGCATCCTTGCACACATAGGTTAGCTGAATGTAACCACTCTAGTTTTCAAAATGAGGAGGGCCATGGGCAAGCGCTCCTACATGTGTGTGTAGGAGTGGAAGTGAGCCATGAAAAGGTGCAGGAATGATGTTGGGGGAGGATGAAGGGTGTGTGGAGCACACAGAAGCAGTAATGCAAGAGCTAGATGGATTTGCTTGAACGGGATGACTTCACTGGAGGGTGGGGAAGGAGACTGGGGAAGAGATGGAGAGCATGAACCAGGAAATGTGTGGTCTTCCCCTAAAAAGTGCTGGCATCCCATTTCCAAGAGAGAATGGGGCAGAACCGCTGGGATAGGATGATGTGGCTGCATGACAGGATCCCTCCTGTCACCTTTCTGGTGCCTGACCCTGCTGGCAATGCAGAATGGGACTGGCTGCATAAGGCAGCTCCTCCTGAAGATGGGCTTAATCCCATCTTTCCTTGTGTGCCACACTTGGATCTCAGCACAGGAGTAGTGAGGGGTGTTTTGGAGCACTCTTCACATCACCCTCTTTTGCTTCCTACACAGGCTGCTCCTTTTGCTCCTGGCTACTGAGCAGCAAGCGTGGGATACTGTACTGGGGTGGAGAGGGAAGCACTGCCACGGGGCAGCTCAAAGCATCTCCTGCTGGGAGAGGGGTAATAAATCCCTGTGTGCTAGCCCTGCTTAGCCATTGTTAGCCCAGAGGGGGAGGCCCAGCTCCTGCTGCCTTAGTGTTTACAGTTCAACAACAGCTAATTTTAGATTACAAAACTGATGTGAGCAAAGATGGGTCAGCCAGGGGCTTTGTTTCTTTCCTGTGAATCCTGCTGCTGTAATCACATGTGATCTTGGTGAAGCATTTTCAGTCTCCTATCCCTGCCACCCCAGGCTACAACCTTTCAAGACATTGCCAAAAAATTTAGTGTGGTTGGTACCTGGGAGCAGAACATGGCTTGATGAGAAATGCCTCCAGAAGTGGTGTTTGTGAGTCTGGAGCTATGCCTGTGCCCATTTATCTGTCAGTGTGTTTCTGTGTCTGAGCTGCTGTGTCAATATGTGTGTGTCTAATGTGTGTATTTGCTGGGGAGTGTGTCTGTGTAGTGAGTGGGTTCGACTGTGTACGATATCTGCATGTGCTGCTCTACTAATATTGGGGTGTGAGAAGTATGCCTAAATGGGGACACGAGATAAGGTAGCTTACACTGCTGGAACGCCTCCATCCCGTGCCACAGTGTGCAGGCCCAGACTGGCTCCATGTGCCAGCAGGCAGCATGCCCCAGTACCTATTTCACTGGTGCTGGATTGACCAGGCTAGGCAGAAAATGCTGCTGAGAGGAAGCTTATGCTTTCTGATTGCTATCTGTGTGGCTGAAACCCTGCAGCTGGTTAAGCTGCTAGAGAATGTTATCTAGCTGAATTAGGCAAATTTCCCATCATCCTTTCATTGTACTGGTGCAGTGCCCTGCAGGTACCAGAGAAGTATTTTTTAATGCCTTCCAGAGAAAAATAGTTTCCCCTCCCTAAGAAATAACATGTTTTTCCATGTGAATGCAGTGTTTTGTTAAGAAATAGGAAGATTAGTTTTGTGAACAACACAAACAACCCACTCCTTATGCATATGCGGTTTGTCCCTCTGGAAAAGGAAGGAAAGGTAATCTCAGGTCTCAGCTTAAGGGACACCCTGGTTTCTTCCATCCCATACCTTTTGTTCCTCACTTGGCCTTTTCACGAACTGACTCCCAGTCCAACTTCGCCCCTGTACTGGTGTATTTTCCTACTGCTATGCTGCCTATCAGAACTTTGTTAAGAAATTTTTATTATTTTTATAATTTTACTCCTCAGTACCATTTTTTTTTAATCTTTGCTTACTCTGATGGCTTCATTAGCCAGATTGTTTTCTTACATTGCTCCACAAATTCAGTTTCTTGCTCAGGGTGGAGAAAACTATGGCAAGGTGCAGTGGCTGACATATAAAAAGTCTCACCACAGCTATTTAAGCCAAAGCTTCTTGCTCCTGCACTGCAGCTTCCTGCTAGCTGACCCCTGAGCTCTCACCACAGCTCTGCTGGTGCTTCCACTTCCCCAACCGCTGCAGCATCCCAGTCTGGGATGGGGATGTGGGCTTTAGGGCAATTTTGGATATAGTTCACCTGCTGCCCATATGTTCCAGAGAAAAAGAAGCAGGAAATGAGGGAGATTTTAAGGGTGGTTACTTACAGAAACAGTATGTTTACAGCATTCTCTGTTGGTCACATGCACATTGTTGCTATACTTAGATTTAGACCAACGTTAGAATAAAACAAGAAAAATACCACATGAAAAAGGCAAATGCACAGAGATATAGCTCCTCTGTTTGCTAGATTCATGTTGCCCAGACAACATCAATCAGGAAAAAAAAAGGTAGGTTTGTGGCCTAGGTGCTGGTCAGTAGCCTTTTTCCAGTGAGAGAGAAAAAAGAGGGCAAGGCTTGAAGTTTTACGGGAAGCAGCACTAGGAAACCATAGATGACTTTGTGGGGCTTGTCATGTCTCTCATGTAGCACTGAAACAGGTATAGGAAACAACACTTACAGTATGATGCTGCTCCTTTTCTGCTCATGGTTCACCCTTCAGCATGTTGGTTTCTGCAGAACTTTACAAAGATTACTTCCTTTTTTTCAAGTGACTGTTGAAGTGTTTAAAACTTTTTTACTTCAGTGATCTGGTTAACTGACTAGGTTAACTAGAAAAGTTTTCAGAGGCATTAGATCCCACCCTCCACAACACCTTGGTAGAAGGCAGAGGTTAAAGGCAACTGTGGTTTAAAGCCGTGGTCTCTCCAGTGTTGTGTCTGTACTTTCCCAGTTGGGTAATTCTGCAATTTCCTCTTGTACTTCTATCTATATTCTACCTTACTACCTGCTAACCCTTTTCCTCTGGTACTTTGCTGCTCTCTTTTCCTTCCTTTTCTCTTTTATTCCTCTACCTTGCCCTTCTAGTATGTTTTACTGTTTTTTTCCTTTGCCTAATTATGCCTTTCCCTCTCCTGTTTTTTGCCTTCTGTCTCGCCATTGGTTGTATTCTTACTCTTTTAACTTCCTGTTGCCTACAGGCCAACCTAGTCTCCACTCATCATCCTGATTCTCTCTTTCATATCTTCTCTATTTTTCCCCCACTCCTTTTCATCTCCTCTCAACAATAAAAGTTACTCACAGCTTGTGGGGGAAGCATCTGGCCCATGCTGGCTCTCATTCTTTCTCCTTTGTTCTGAAAGCTCTTTTGTTGTAAACACAACAAACAGAAAAGCACAAAATCCTCTCTCAAGGCAAACACTGCATAATAAACCTCCTTGTCCCTGCTCTTATCTCTGAAGAATTCATTCTCCAGGCAAAATAAGAAGAAACATGAGAAAGGATTTACTAAACTTGGAGGAGAAAGAAAAGAACTGGAAAGAGCTTCATCATATGGGGCAGCACCATTGAACTGAAAGTTGGCCAGATATGACTAAATAGCTAGTATAAGGTGAGAGATACTTGCCAGGAGCTTGGACAGCAGAGTTGTGACCCTGTGGGCGATCAGCCCACATTGATCAGTGTCTGTTCCTGTTATGTTCTGGAAGCATGGACAGGATCAAAAGAATCATTAGCCAAGTTGTTTTCCTACATTGCACTTCAAATTCAGTTTCTTGCTCAGGGTGGAAAAATGTATGGCAAGATGCAGTGGCTGACATATAAAAAGCCTCAACACATATATTTAGGCCAAAGCCTCTTGCTCCTGCCCTGCAGCCTCCTGATAACTAAATGCTGAGCTCTCACCACAGCTCTGCTGGTGCCTCCACCTCCCCAGTTGCTGTAACATTCCAGTCTGGGACTGGGACATGGGCAATTTCAGACAAAGGAAGACCTTCCTCTTGACTGAGGATTATTAGGTTAGGGATCTATTAGGCCAGGTAGACACCCACAAATCCATGGATCTCAATGGGATGCACCCATGTTTGTTGAGGAAGCTGGCTGTTAGTGTTAAGCCACTCTCCATCATTTTTTAACAATTATGTGTCCTGGGTTTGTGAAGAGATGCTTTTACTTGGTAACAGGGGGAGGGGGCTGCAGTGCAGGCCCAGTAAAGAGTTCTCGGACTTTCTCCCAGCTCTGAGGTTCAGATCCAGCTCTGGCCCAGGTGGGCTAATCTGGCACTTCTGCCATCACTATTTAAGGATAGGAATTTGGAGTGCAGAGGAGGAGGTGGAAGGGAAGGGCAAGATGGACCCTGCAGTCAGGAAAAGACAGAAGGAGCAATGCTGGACCAGAAACACTGTTGCAGCCCACAGTGAGCAGTAGAGACAGAGGGGGTGAAAGCTAGAGGATCTGGGTCAGAGGGAGCGAGCAGCTTAGGCCCCAACCCAGAGAAAATGAACTGGAGTTGCAGTGCCTGGTTGGAGAAGCCCATGCAGGGCTGCCCGGTGTGTGGGAGACCCTGAGCTGCAGTAAGGCAAGACTGGTGAGGAGTGAGGTAAGCAGCAAGAGACATCAGGAAAGGACTGAGTGCACCCCTCATTCTCTGCCCCTGGTACTACTTATGGGGGAAGGAGGCAATGATACCAGTCTCAGGGCTCTGAGCCTGGGAAGAGAGGAGGGGTGGGGGAAAGGTGACCTTAAAGGGCTGATTGCACTTCCATCATTTGCCCTACTCTGTATTGGTTTTCCATTGGATATATGTTTCGGTTGGAAGTGGATTAAATTAAGTTTGACTTACTTCCCCAGGCTGAATAGCCTTGTCTGTTTTGTCAGAAACTGTAAGTGGCAATTAAGTGCCCCCATCCTTTGGGAGTTCTTAAAACTGTGGTATGTAAGACTCATTGTGATTGTTTGTTCCTGGATGGGCCTAAACCATGACATTGTGGAGGACAGGTGAAGTGCCTGTGGACTGCAGGAAGGCCAGCGTCACTCCAGTCTTCAAAAAGGGCAGGAAGGACGGACCCAGGAAACTACAGGCTGGTCAGCCTCACCTCCATCCCTGGAAAGGTGATGGAACAACTCATCCTGAATGTTGTCACTAAACATATGAAGGAAAATATGGTTATCGGGAAGAGTCAACATGGATTCACCAAGAGGGAAATCCTGTTTGACCAACCTGAGAGCCTTCTATGAGAGTATAACCAGCTGGCTGGATGAGGGGAGAGCCGCGGATGTTATCTACCTTGACTTCAGCAAGGCTTTTGACTCTGTCTCCCATAACATCTTCATAGAAAAGCTCAGACAGCGTGGACTGGATGAGTGGATGGTCAGGCGGATTGAAAACGGGCTGAATGACAGAGCCCAGAGAGTGGAGATCAACAGCACAGAATCGAGTTGGAGGCCTGTGGTCAGTGGAGTTCTTCAGGGATTGGTTCTGGGGCCAGTCTTATTCAACATCTTCATCAACAACCTGGATGAGGGCACAGAGTGTACCCTCAGCAAGTTCCCTGATTACACCAAACTGGGAGGACTAGCCGATTCCCCAGAAGGCTGTGCTGTCATTCAGCGGGATCTCGACTGGCTTGAGAGTTGAGGAGAGAGGAACCTCATGACGTTCGAGAAGGACAAGTGCAGAGTCCTGCACCTGGGAAAGAACAGCCCCATGCACCACTACAGGCTGGGGATTGACCTGCTGGAGAACAGCTCTGCAGAGAGAGACCAGGGAGTGCTGGTGGATAACAAACTAACCATGAGCCAGAAATGTGCCCTCGTGGCCAAGAAGGCCAACGACATCCTGGGATGCATCAAGAAAAGTGTGGCCAGCAGGTCAAGGAGGTTCTGCTCTGCCTCTTCTCTGCCCTGGTGAGGCCTCATCTGGAGTCCTGTGTCCAGTTCTGGGCTCCCCGGCTCAAGAGGGACAGGGAACTTCTAGAGGGAGTCCAGTGCAGGGCCACCAAGATGACCAGGGGACTGGAGCACCTTCCTGATGAAGAAAGTCTGTGGGACCTGGGCCTGTTTGGCCTGGAGAAGGGGACTGAGAGGGGACCTTATCGATGCCTATAAATACCTAAAGAATGGGTGTTGAGAGGGGGCAAGTCTGGTAGCTCCACTTGAACATGAGGAGAAATTTCTTTCCTGTGAGGATGAGGGAACCCTGGCACAGGCTGCCCAGGGAGGGTGTGGAGTC
Organism: Urocolius indicus; assembly: GCA_013401255.1. NCBI lineage: Eukaryota > Metazoa > Chordata > Aves > Coliiformes > Coliidae > Urocolius > Urocolius indicus. The sequence continues at coordinate 143,016 of WBNH01009182.1, read as the reverse complement.
TTTTTCTCTGATGGTTTTCAAAACCTGTCTGGATGCTTTCCTGTGTGACCTTATTGAAACGAACCTGCTTTAGCGGCGGGGTTGGACTAGATGATCTGTAGAGGTCCCTTACAACCTGTACTGTTCCCTGATTCTGTGTTCTGTGATTTTTTTTTAATCACTTCATTTCTTATGCCTTCTACTCCTTTGTCTCTTGAGCCAAGCCCTTGTGTATATGAATGTATTCATCAAAGAGCTGTACTTCTTTGAGCTCCACTGACATTCTCAAAAAAGCCGCAGCAAAATGCTTCTGTGGGGTCACTAGCCAACTCCAGTCTCTGAGATAAATTAAGACAGGAACAGCCTTGCCCTTTGTTGGGGCTCCTGCTTAATGCTAAGTAGGCATTGTCTGATTAAAACAGCTTTCCTCAGAAAATGTAAGTTCTCTGAAATTGAAACATTACTTGGCATGCGCTAATGTTCAAATATCTACAAAAGAAAAAGCCTTGATAAGTGAAAGATGAGCCTTTCGTAATGCCCATAGCTCCATGGTTAGGATAGTGCTGTTTAATGTGGGGAAGCTAGCACCAGGTTCTACCTGGAGCTGGTTCTGCCTGGCCCTTCCCTTAGAAATCCTATGTCTGGCTGGCCACTGGCAACCTGCAGTGAGTCTGCATCCTTGTGCAATTAAGGCACTTTGCATAATAGATGAGTATTATATTCAGAAACAGACTAGGCGGATAGTTTTACTTGCAATATCAGATAGTTCTGCTAAGGAGGTATTAAGATATTTCCCCCCAGCAGCTGGTCCACAGAAGAATTATCTGTGATGTGGGAGGTGTGTGTCCTGTGACAGAGGCAGAATTGATATCTAAGAAGAACAGGTTGTGATGCAAGCTTCAAATCTAACTATTTGAGCATGAATATCTGAACAGATGAATTCAGACTGGGACAAAACTCACTAAAATCAGAGGCTGAGGCAACTTCCCCATGTTCCTTAGAGAATTTCGGGTTTTGGTGATGTATTTTGAGCTTGTGCCTCTTTCTTATTGCTGTTTACTACATCAGCTCTGTAAAGATAAAGAAGTGCTGCCCACTGTGTTCTGCATCATGTGTTAGAGATTTAATTTTCAGTTGGACTGGTAGCTACGTATGTACCCTAATCTTCAAGTTTGAATCGCTCAAACTTGCAACAGAGTCACGTGGGTCAATAATAATCTAGGAAGAAGGTCTTTTCAGAAGAACCTTTTGCACAGTCCAAAGATTGCCTCTGAAGTTTGGATATGCCTTCCCCAGTACACTGACTTCCCACGCTAATCAGTAAATGAATGTTTCTAGAGCTAGTGCCAGAGTTTGAGGCAGCCAGGTGATCACATTCAAGGTGGAGTTTCTTATGCTTGTAAACAAATGGGAAATAAGCTAGGAAAAAAAGAAAAATAAATGTGAGCCAAGATTAGTCAAACAAAGAATGTTAGGGAATTGAGGCTGCCTCATAGAGGCAGGGCTGACACAGCTCCTTGCTCCCAGGTGCAATCAGAAGCAAGGCTGAGCATGTATTCCCTGTAGGCACATGTATAAAAACACAGACATGCACTACATATGTACAAATATATGTACGACTGCCACGCAGCTCTACACAGACACACAGAATATTTACACAAACAACAAACAGCACCAATGGCCTCATGCTGTTCCATTCCCAGACTAAGCAGGGTGGAAGCCCATATGTACATGTGTATAAGGTGGATCCTTCCGTGAGCTTGGCTCAGACACTCAGTCTGCCTCCAGATCCCAGTCTCCCCACTTGCTGGCACCTGGGCATGTGAGACCCCGAGGCTGCAGCCTCACTCCTGTTGCTGGTATGCCCCTCATCACTCACACACATACAAACACATATGTATGCATGTCTGGTCAGAACCTCCTTGGCCCTTCCAGTAGCCCATCTGCCATGGCCTCACTCTTAAGAGACACAAGCAACAGTGGGTCTCACCCCCAGACCCCATGGTCTCTCCAGCAGCTGACTGTGAGTGTCTCCGTCTGTTCAATAGCTCCCTGGCCCCCAGGCCACTTCACCTGTTTGTCAGCTGGTCCTGCTGGATCTTTACTAGTGCTCACACCCTCACCCGCACGCCCACACTCGCTGCACCATGAGCACATAGACAGGCCCTGTGACCTGGCACTCAGACCCCCCATACACATTACATCACCCTACCTCCAAACACAGAAGCACCACACCCAGGAAGAGAGTTAGAAATAAGATTTAATACAGAGGTAGAGGAAACTGTGTTAATCAGATGCATGGCAAGGCTGGACACATGTGTGGGCCAGCCCACAGTTTACATGCAACCGTCGTTTTTTCCTCTCATCCCTCCCTTTTCCTGCTTTGATTCCTTCCCTAACATCCCATAATAAGTCCTGTACAATCCCAAAATCCTCTTTGCCTGCATCCCAGACTGTGTCCGGTGCCCCCCTTACACGGCACCCATCCCCTCCCCCAGCCTGAAATGTGCTCCAGCCCTTGGCTCTACGTGATGGGTTTCACACCCGGACAATGAGGCTGATGGCTTTCCTTGGACAACCTTGTGAGGGGTGGGCCCAGGCACAGCGTCCCTTCCTCTGAGTCTTTAATTTGGGTTGCCACCTGGCTTTGTGCCCCTGTTCTCCTGCGGGCCTGTGAAAATTAGGCCTTTGATGTGCTAATGGATCCTCTGATGGGCCTGGGGGTAGCCAGAGCAGGGGGTTTATTTGCGCACCTCCTCCTGCCATTGTCTCTCTGTGTTCCTCTGTGGGAGTGCGGATGAGCTTTTATCACGTAGCCTAAGGAAGAGGTCTGTGCAGGCCACCCGCTGCCCTTCTATACAATGTGGTTTTTTTTCTGTTGGGAATAACATTTTAACACCACCACATAAATACTTGTGAAGGGAGTGAGCGAGCATCCCCTCATTTGACCATGTCAAGTGAATGTGAAATTAAACCATGATCGTTCCAGCTCCTCAGAATCTGGTGACAAAAAAAAAGGTGACGTCTGGTTGCAAGGTAATTTTCCTAACAATGAAAGATTGGCCTGAAGTCAGTTTTGTCTCCCCACCCTTGTCCCTGATCCGAGCTCTGGAGTCAAAATGCTCATCAGATTCTTAATTCTGTGGAGACTTTTATTGTTTGACAGCAGGTTTGCCCACGATTGAAACCTCTTCCTTACTCTTCTGGAAGAGCTTGGCATTTGTTTGACCTGAAGGATGGACAAGTGAATACGAAACC